>OENM01001876.1:11489-24300 GCA_900239745.1 Rotaria magnacalcarata | reverse complement strand
ATAAGCATCAACCTAGAACAAACAACAAATCAAATATATTAAATAATACACGATCAAACTCACCTGAAATTGCATCTTTGCTGTCTTCTATAATTAAACAAAACAAATTTCTGTTATTTTATGAAATAAAATTTACCTAAAACCTTCTATATGAATGAATCAATAACAAAGGAAAAATTATTCTATTTCATCGCATCAAACTTACCCAGAATGGACAGTAGAGTTGAAACAAAAAGTCGACCTTGTGAAATTTGGACTCCTGATCGGCGGATTTTCTCGGCCATAGAAGCCCGGAGAGAAAAACTGATAACGGATTCGGACTCTGGGACCCCGATAAGCTATAGGAAAGTTTGACATAGATAATAAACTTGTGAAAACTTANNNAAGCAAAAGATATGAAACCTTAAGATAGTCTACGAAACGAACGCTGGTTTGGTTGGTATCTGACAGAACCTTAAAGCACACCAGAAAGTGTGAAAAAGTTCCGTAGAAATAATACGAAAACTTTGGATCGTGAACAAACGTATCAGTCGGTTTGTGGAAAGGATTCCAAACCTCGAGAGTGTCTACGAAAATTTGCAAAAATTTTTGTAATATCTTACAGAACAATGAAATCTTTCAAAAGTCCTCAAATAGAAACAGCACGATAGACAATTTCTAAGGGTGTGTGAGGGTGTGTGTGACACACTGGTACGTTTACTCAATACGGTCACCCACATCCACACTCACACGCACACTCACACGCACACGCACACTCACACCCACACACCCACACCCTCACACCTCCACCCACACCCACACCCACACACACCCTCAAACTTTCCATCTTTAGTGTAAAAAACATCAGTAAGACCGGCGATTGAATGAGACGAAACAACATGGGTGTGGGTGTGAGTGTGAGTGTGGATGTGGGTGACCGTATTGAGCAAACGTACCAGTGTGTCACCCACACCCGCCTATAACTTTTTTCGGCTGGAATTTTCTTGTGAAATCTTTTCATATCTCTATTACTCTAGTATTCAGGAAGTTTCTCTGTAAATATCTCATTGCGGCACGCCTTTTTCTCAGATCTGTGGGTCATTATGTAAAAACATAATTTTTCAGAAATGCTATATTTTTACCAGGATTTCTCCTCTAAAGTTACAGTCAAGTGTGGTGTATGAATTTGACATATCTCGTTTTGTAGAGAATTTAAAGCTCTATCGTACGCCACCTGAAAGAAATTCTTAAGCATCTTTCTTTTATTTTTAGTAGACCATTTTTCATCAGCATGTGCAAGCAACATCTGAGAACATCAGTTTCAGTCTTTCTCAGTTACTGAAAAAGATTGAGAAAAAATAAAATATATGGATAGATAGCCCATTCAATGCTCTTCAAAATCCATATTAAACAATTTGAAATATCAAAAATTTTCTTAACCGGCGGCATCCTTTATTATGTTTCGCTGCATAGTTTAGAATACATTTAAAATTTGCATGCAACTTGTGAAGTTCTGATAGAAAGAATTTTCGACCAACATCTGTTATCAGTTTGTTACAGAGTACACTTTGACAATATGATTCCAATGTACTCAATATATCATTGTGATAGCCAAATTGACTTTTAGCTTGTTCGGTCAAATCATTCCCTAGGGAAAATCTTTGATGTTTCAGCGCCAGATCCTTGACAGATATAGTCAGGATCTTGCAAGGATTCGCTATTTTTTCCTGAGGAAACGACTAAATCCTGAAAGAAGTGTTTTACCACGGAAATTTAGGATCCTGACAAGTTCACCATTGTTTTTTAAATCAAGATTGAGTCAGGAAATCGATGATTCCTTAAAGAAATGTGTAGCCACGAAAGTGTAGGATCCTTTCAGGATTTCAATAATTCAAAATTGGCAAAAAGGATTTCTGATGGTATCTTTCAGGATTTGGCTGGTTCTTCTCGAAGATATTATCAAATTTCTTGACAAGATCTTTGTAGGATTTTACTAGATTTCATTGCGCATGTTATCAGTTTCTTGGTAAGATCTTTGCAGGATTTTCTAAATAGAATATAAGAGAAATGAACACATAGAGTATCGATCTCTAGACTTTCAGTTTACATACCGATCAGCTTACCGAGTTGGATGTGCCATATCATTCTATATCACTTCAACGTTCAACATAGTAATTTCTGACTAATGCAAACTTCTATTTGAATTTTATATAGATAGAAATTATTTCAAAAAATTCTGAAAATATAATATCATTTTACACATTTATTTTAGTCGGTGAAATTTACTATTTTTTTAAAATTTCAATTCTATTTAAAAATATACTTAGAATTTTTTATTTCAGTTATATTTAAAGATATACCTGGAGCTTTTAAAATTTTAATTCGATTAAAAAAAATACATTTGCAAATTTGTTTTTCAAACATAATCAAAACTATAAGCAGGTTTTATCGAAAAATTTGCTGCTGATTAAAATTAAAAATAAAATTAAACATTTAACGAAAACATTTTCCGATGCATAAATTCCAATTAACATCCTAATTTAATGATTTTCAATTTTCTTTTCCTGATAGTATTAAAAACTAACCCCTTGTTATAGTTAGAATCTCAAAACGACTTTTATACAAATTTCAAAGTGATTCAGAATATTTTTTTCCCAAGATTGTTAAGAATCGTTCTTTTTGCTTACAAAAAGACCCAGATCAAAATGAGGATAAAAATACGAGTAAATTCTTCAGTTGTCAGAATTATTTTGTGCTCTGAACAAAAAAATCATGACATGTTGAAGAATCCTTCAATTTATTTTGTTAAGATTTTGCTCAACATCTTTATTGAAATTCTATTATGATCTACAGATTTCAAAATCTCGAAAGGGTCATGATCTTAACCAAGCTAAAAATGAGACGAAACCGTTTCACTCATACTTGCTAGGTTCCTGATAGGAACCTGAAAATAAAATTTGAAATAGACTATAGACACAAACCTGGAAAGATCTTAACCGGCTCTTTGTATTTTCTTATCAAGACCCTGGCCATACTTGTATCTTTTTTTAAGCATTCGAAATACCTGATCTTGAGCAGTTCCTCTCAGGAACCTGATCGAAGTTTGTCAGGATTTCTTAGTTGAGTATCCTGAATAATCATGTTCTATTCTTGGTATAATTCTCCTTTGATATAATTCTAACTCTTAGCAGGATCCTTCTATCAAGATCCAGCGCAGATTTTCACTTAAACGTAATGAAATATTGACGAAATTCTCTTTATAATTTTTGTCAGGTTCCTGAATAGGATTACCAGTGTATCTTAGGAGGATCCTGTAAACTCAATTCAGAAAAAAATCCGAACAAGAATCTGAATAAATTCTGGATGTAATTCTGAATCAAACCTGGCAGGATCCTTGAGATTCATGATTATGAAAGATCCTTTAAGTTTATCCCAAGAAATGGGCATGGCTGAGTGGACTAAGCAGTAACTTGTAAAGATCTTTGCTAAATCCTTACATTTTCTTATCAAGATTCTGATTAAGATTGATATTGTGTTGCAAGGTTTGGAACCGCATATTCTTGAAGACATCTGAAAAAGATCCTGATTGAAGCTTTCCAGGATTAGTCAATTTTGCATTGTGACTGTTCTTGATATTTTCTTGTCAAGATCCTTGAATGATGTGACTATCAATCCTAACAGGATCCTGATACAAAGATTTGACTAGGTCCTGAAGAGAGCCTGATAAAATCTTGGCATAATCCTTTCTCAGAAACTTGAGAGGATCCTTGATAAGTTCTTGAGTAAATCCTGATAGGATCCTGCATTCTCAGTTCAGAAAAATATCTGAGCAGGAACCTGAAGAAATCCTGTGCAGGATCTTGTTTCACCTTGAAAAATCCTGGAAACAAGAATTACTAGGATTCGAAACAGGATCCTGAATAAAACTTGACAAGATACTGAAGATTCAGGATCCTGAAAGATCCTTCCAGGGTTTCTCAAGGAATGAACAGGATTGAGACTAGGGTTCTCATGCAGAACAGTATTGTTCAATAGTGTCGCATGAGCAACATTGTTCTGATCTGATGTCATGCTTATTAAATTCAGTAATATGTTTAGACTATTTTGAAGAATTATTTTTCGATAAATATTGCTTATGCTAACGGTCTATATAAAAGAATAAAGATACAAGGACGAACAATAAAAATACACAACTCACAATCAGGTGATGTTAAACTACTTACTACGTTATCAGTATATGAAGAAAAAGAAATACTATAAGAGCTTCGAAAAGAATGCCTAGAGAAATAAAGCAAATGATACAAACTACTTATCTTCTTTTATTCTCCTACTCTGCTATTTGCTTGACGATGATTTCATGTAATAAAAAAAGGTACCAGAGCAAAGTTACAGCTATTAAAAAAAGTTGACATTTTGCTTCTTTTTTTAACAAAAATATAACGGAAAATAAGATAATGATTGAATTTTTTCTCTTTTTATTGAAATCCACACCCTATGATGAGAAAAATGAACGATAATTACTATTTTCTCGTCCAAATCAGTGAAAGACAAGTATCTTCACTGAATCACATGAATTCATTATCTCATATGGTGTTTATCTTTTTGAACAACATCAATGTAATTTAATTCGCCTTATTTTTCTGTGCAAGTAAGAAAAAAACTAGTGCATATTTGATGATGAATTCAATATTAGACCCATAAATACAATTTAAAATTAGCACATTCCATCGAATCCTCATCAATCAATTTTTCAGATTCGATTAAACTCTTCAATCTGTCTAAGAATGCTGGACGCGGGTGTGGGTATAAATGAACGGAAGATTTACATCGACACACACGCCCTACTATTCCGATCATGAACAATGCATATTCCTAATATTATTAAGCATATGGCATTCTAAACAATTCCGAAAATAAATAATAATAATAACCAATAGGATAAAATAAATAAATTTCAAGAAATTTTTTTTATAAAATCGAAACATCCAACAAATATCATCAGTAAATGTATTCAAGAAACCATCAAATCAAATAAAACTAAAACAAATGAAAATAATAAAAACAAGAAAATCAAATAAGAAATTTTAATTAACATTTTTATATAAGGGACAGGAGTACTAAAACGAAATCAAAATAATTCAAAAGTAATTTATTTATTTTCTATCCTATTAAACTTCAAACAGATGTTAAAAGCTTAGATTTAAAAAAAGGATGTGGGCATGGATGTGGATTATATCTTAACTGATACCTACACATACACCCTCACCCTCATTCTGTATATTAGATTTCCATCTTAAATACTACGAGTAAATATGTTCTATTTACTAACGTAAAACTATCTTTTCAGCACTGTTAACTATAGACAAAAACACGTTAAACGGATCGATTTCTAACAAGCTTGGTATTGGTTTATGATAAAAAAAAGAAGGAAAAAACTAATGTATGTAATTTGACGTGCGCATACAACCCGTTAAGATTGTGAAGATTGTCAAAGACGAATTCTTTTACATGAAATACATTCATATATACTCTACGGATCAGTACACTGAAAAAACGAATTAATATTATCACTCTTTGAAAAATATGCGAC
The DNA here is from genome assembly GCA_900239745.1 of Rotaria magnacalcarata. Taxonomy (NCBI): domain Eukaryota; kingdom Metazoa; phylum Rotifera; class Eurotatoria; order Philodinida; family Philodinidae; genus Rotaria; species Rotaria magnacalcarata. The sequence goes on along the minus strand of OENM01001876.1, from coordinate 18,731 downwards.
AAGAGCCATTTAAAAAATACTTCGTCCCTATTTTACCTTTACTAGTTGGCTCAATCATGTAAAGAATATCTCGACTGCACCAGGCAACTAATTCATCGTTATAAATACTGTATGGACATAATTGAATGCATATCTATAAGTTCTTCGACTAATATGTTATGTATTTACGAATCAATTTGGTTTAGTTATGGAAAGATTAGATCAGATATGCAAGTTACTGAAAGCCCAACTAAAAAATTGTGAGTTTTGGGTCTTTTTAGAATAGCTACTTGTATATGTGAATGGTGTGTTTTATATAGGATAGACAAGAAAAAGATTTGCACGTTTTATATATTCCTGTAATCGACATAAAGTCACATAGAAATATCAAAGATAAGTATAAAGGAATAAAAGTAGTTTATATAAATTTTTTAATACAATACTGATCTTTACTTTCTTTTGACTTTCGCTGATGAAATATCATTCATACCTCTGTAGCTCAGTGTTAAAAGTATCGGTTTACAAAACCAGTTTTCGTAGTATGGGTTCGACTCGCGTCTGAAGTACATATTTTATCTTCTGTTTGCTTATCGAAAATTAAAAGAAAAGAAAAATTAATGTTATATTGAAAAGCAAAGATCAAAGTGTTACAGAAAATCAAGCCGAAAATGCTTACATTTTACTATTTAAACGGTTCAAAAGTGAAATACAAAAAAAATTAGGAGAATTCTCTCATGTAAACTGATCTTGCTCCGTATAAGAACTGAACGGATATCGCTTATTCTCAGTCCAAAAAAGTCTCTCTTTTTTCCCTAAATAATCTTTCGTATATATATAATAGCAAGAACGAATAAAAAAAAACAAAGAAGACAGAAGAAGAAGATACAACCAAAGGGAAAGGATGATGTCGAATCAGTGCTACCAAATACTTTTTCACTTGAAGTACCTTGTCTCCTTGTTGTGTGTATAATTCAATAGAAATCGACTAAAAGTACTGTCTATTCAGATTGAAAATATGAATTCATTTCATCATCATAGTATTGGTGATTTACTAAAACTATTCTGCGAAGCATATTTTAAATAGGGTTGGCAGTATTCGAATGACTTGGAATATTTATGGGACTTTGTTTCAAACCATTTCTTTCCAGCTGATGAAAATAAAAAAATATCATCGATGCAATTAGACGGGAGCATAATCAATATAAACAACCAATAACAAAACTATTAGACATATGCTCTGAATTATCTCAATTTTTAAAGGATTGCAGGGAAAATATCTGCATACTGATAGGAAAGAAAAAATCTCACCTCTCAATAGTTATCGCTCATGTTTCACTCATAACTCATGAACAACATAATATAGAGAGCTAAAAATTTGGATTCGTACGTTTATTTGTCGTTTCCAATAATAAGAATGGCATGTCAAAAATTTACTGAGTATGACAATGTTTAATAGACATATGGATTCTCTTTCTTAATGTTTTAAAATGATGTCTGGGATCGACTCTTGAGATAGGCAGCAATGTTTGGTTGTTGTTCGACTTCTTGACGATTGCGTTGTAACCAGGAATAACGACTGAGAAAACTGCTGTCGACATGAAGAATATTTTCGAGCATATCATAGACAAATAGATCGCACCATGTCAGATGATTTCCAACAAAGAACAGGCCACCATTGCTGTATGCATTCGCCAGAATTTCAAGGTTTTGCATATGTTTCGGTAGTTCATCGACAAGGAACTTTTGCATGTCTGCTTGTCTCTTGACTTCATCAACTTCTCGGCGAATTGGTCCAAATTTAGCCATCCCGTCAACCATTGTATCGACGACAGTATCAACTTTGGCCTGTTCGAGGTTGTCTTTGCCTGCGAGATTAAATTGTTTGGCAAGAAAACGAGCAATCGATAATGATTGTGGTAATTTGATGCCATCGAATTCGAGTACCGGCATCTGACCCAAGGGCATTTCGGACTTGTGTGATGGCCATTGACTACTTTCGTAGCGAATATCTTCAAATTTTTGCCCAGCAGCAGCAAAAATTAGTCGAGACACTTCGGCACGACCTCGGCCATTGAAATAGTGCAACTTGTATGTTGACATCAATGCTTCTGTGTCTGTGAGATGAGAACAGAAAAAATCAAACGAGTAGTGCATAAGTAGTGTATATATAATTATATGTTACGATTTGATGTCTTTACATGAGATTCGAAGTCTAACCTTCGAAAAAACTTCAGATTGGGATTCTCATCGGGATCCGCAACTAGACCACTAACAAAAATAATATGAATTTTATACTGTTTTGTAGCGATTTCCGAGTTTTTTCTATTATATAGTCTATAAATGGCTTGAGCCTCCTATCTTTCTATAAGGTTAAAGTACAAAAAATACATATATTATGTCGGTTAGCGACACATAATCATGCATGAGTTGAAGTTTGGAAAGCCTAAAATGAGATCAGTAATGATGATTTATGGCGGGGGGATGAAAAATACAAGCATAAGACAAAGATCTGACATGAACACGTTCTTCATCGAACACTGATTAATTAGAGAAAACAGCATTAATTAGTTGTCTCTCGTAAGTTTTCAAAAAATTCCAATCGATTGTTTCTTTGAGTGAAACGGGCATGTAAATGCACGCACTATCTCTGATGAGCCATGCATAGCTTTTCTGTCTCCTAGAATAACTAACGATATCCCTTGAGGCAGATATTTTTTGTGGCTCCACAAGTTAATCGTCGATCTTTTATCGACGCCGCTGATCCACTTTCGTCTGAACCTCCTTTATTACCAGAAAATACCTTTCTCGTTCTCGTATATTACTGAGAGTTTCAACACATTATAGAATCTTTAGTATTTCATAGAAACTCTTACGACAACGAAATATATCTTTGGCAAATATGCGAAAGATTACTCCAGCTATTCCACAAATTCTCGCACTATCGCCGCCGAAAAATTTATCATATAACATCTGTACTTGTGATACTTACCGCAGTGATCTGTTGGGTTCCCCGAACAGGTTTGAGATTGAACATTACTTAGAAAGTTGATGGCGAGAAGAAAACTAATGATGGTGATGGATGTTGAAAACCACATTCTTGCCTTGATGAGTGAATACAATAAGATTGCTCTACAAATAGAAAGATGATACGACGGAATAAAACGGAAACTACTTGTAGAAGGTAGGCTGGTTGTTTTCTCTAAATGTATCTTGTGTTGTTTCTTCTTTCTGCCGAGATGGAAGTACAGGTGACTTTTGAGTGTTCGACTTTCTTTATCCTTTGTCATCAAGTAGAAGCACAAGCTTTTCTCCTTATCACCGGCTCAAAGTTTCAACCGGTATATGAGCGACTAGCAAAAAACAGATCCTCTTTTGATATTTAGCACCAACGATATATTCTTGTTAAGTACGTCAAGGCTTGTTTTGTAACATGATAGAAAATCGGTTTGCATATGATTGTATCCTTGATTTCTGTAACGACAGTATCATCTTCATTCTTATCTCTTTCTCTTCTTAGATACCTCTGTAAGCCTGGCACCCTCAAGTTATGTAGTTTTTGCAAAAAAAGAAGGTCGAAAATGAACTTTTACCATGGATATAAAGGATGTTCACTAAGTTTTTGACCCGCGTAAGCAATATCTTTTTACAGGTTTCTTTAGCAGAGACGGTTGATACTAAAAGATAAAAGTCTAATATTGCTCTGCGTCTCAAGATCAAGAATATTTCTACGTTCGTTTGTGGTTTAGTTCTACCAAACCGTAAGAAACGTTCATATCAATTGGCGGAAAATGCTGAAACGTTCAAGACTGCAGCTGCAATCAATCGTCTTTTCATTAAGACCAACGACATGCAATGTTTACGTACAGAAGACGACAGGGACTAATGTTCGATTCGAAACTGCTTCGATAGATTGTAGATAGGCCTTATGTGGCCTTTTCTTTCTACTTACTTGTTGTAAAAAACGACGGAATGAATGTGTGTCACGTTTTTTTATGAAGCAAGCAAAAGAAAAAAGTCGCGTCGTTTTTATTTTTTCTCACAGGAAACTATTTGAGAGTATATACGTGCGCCACCAATTTTTCAATGGCGCTGTGCAGAACGCAAAACATTTTTCAGTTGGCCACGTGGTTGCGCAAGTGTCTACTAGTAAAAACAATACCCGACACACAGTAACGTCAAGGTATTATGCGATTTTTGCAATCATCACATATGAGATCCATCCGAGATTTTTCCTGGAAATAGATCACAGCTAACTATTTGACGGTGTGAGTCTAGCGGAATCGGTGTAAGAGGATAGAATATAAACACAGTTACATCCACATTCCACAGCCCGCAAGGCGCTATGGTCGATGACACATCATACACAGGATAATAATTGATGAAGAATTCAGTTCAAATGGGGTGTAGGTGTATAGATCAATGAAGAGACGACCCACATCCATACCCACCCACACCACACACTTGGATTACATGAAATAATAAATATTTTTTCTTGTTTTATCATTTTGAGAAATGCATCGCACTCCTTAACGTCTTTGAATAATTTACAGTAATCAATTATTGAACGCATTGTTTTTTCAAGTGCATTATTAAAAATTTTTTCCAAATCAAGCCATATTAATATTAATGATTTGATATTTTTTGTTCAATCAAAAGTGAAATCTATCTTCTTCTAAAACTAAATTAAAAATATGGTGATTAGAAATAATTTTCACGTTTTTATTTATCTGACTCAGAAATCATCATCTAGTGTAAAAAGATTCCCGTTTGTACAATCAACTAAAAGGTACATACGAATTTAATTAGTTTTTGTTCTTCTAAAACGTATTGATCATTTATGAATACATTTCAATAAACTTCTATAAATTGAATCTGAGAGAAAATAATAGTTATCAAGTAGTATGTTGCCATTAATATTAGTAACTTGTGGAATCCATTTTTATGGAAATTTATTCGTTTCACATAAGAAAAGAGCTAGTTCTTGTCTATGAAATTTTCTATGTGAAATAAGTCATGTTTTCCTCTGTATCGATATTAAGATTGTCATGAACTCATTTCAAATGATTTCAGTATAATTTGTTCCCTCATGTGGGGAGAATCCGAGTGATTTTATCGATTTTTGAAAATATCAGCTTAAAATCGTGATTAATCGTATTTAGTGTAATAATTAACGATTCAATCCGATTTTATGGTGATTTCAGAGAAAATACTATATTTTCGAAATCGATGATAAATCGTTATTTAATCATTAAAACTATTCATAAATTTCGAGACTGGACAAGAATTAAAATATCACCGAATACTTGAAGCTCAAAAATAGTTTTTTTCCTAATAGGTGTCGCCACTATGACACAATGGAACTGGACGAATTCGAATAACGATTAAACTGAACTAAACTAATAGATCAGTAGTTTCTTATGCTATATTTTTTATTTTAGACGATATCTTTTACATTAGAAATCCAATAACGAATTAATTTTAAGATGAATTAGAAAATAATTCACAAGTTTGCTTTTTTAAATGAGTTGACTGTTTTCTAACGAAATTCTGTCGTTAAGATCGTTAAATTATTAACCTTAAGCTTTAAAACTTTTCTTTCTATATCTTAGATATTGACAACCTTAAAAATTCTTCATTTGACATTTATTTACACCCAGATGCAAATCAAATTTTCGGTTGAACATGCGACTCATCTTTTTTTTAATGTTTTAATTTCATTTTAGATAATAGTGTATTGTTCATCAGTGTATTTTTTGTTGTTTTCTTCATCTGAAAAGATGTGCATGTACAATTTTTCAAATAAAATATTCTACTACTTTTAATGGATCCTAAGAGCAAATGAGAATATGGTAGTAAAAACCAAATTCGTATAAAAGTGAAATCAAGACTAGATATAGAAGAATCAAGGGTAATAATCGTCAAAAAATCTTTGATTAACCGCTGGTTTAGCACATGATTATCTTTTCGATATATCGGGATTAATCGGTAATTTTTCCGCCATTTAGATGACGTAGACCCTCTTTCACATCAATAGAGAAATCTTAAATTGTTGCTCTTTCGAGTCCATTTAATTCATTTGGGAATTAACCGACTATCTCCTTATGCTTACCAATGATAGATAGAACACGCAGTCAAAGTCTTCAACACCCAAAACAAGTGAATCAACAAACTAGATCATGTAAGATCTAATGAAATCGGACGATGCATTGTTCTCTCAAAAACTAAGATTTTGCATGATTTTAAATTTGCAAAAATTTTTGTAATATCTTACAGAACAATGAAATCTTTCAAAAGTCCTCAAATAGAAACAGCACGATAGACAATTTCTAAGATTACAATTGTATACGTTTGTCGTCTGATCATATGAAATCTAGCACTTCCCACGGAAAAAAAAATTTCGAAAAACACACGGTCAACCGCGGTTTTTTAAAACCATCGCGGTTGTCCTCTGACACAACGCGGTGTCCTAGAAAAAACGCGTTGAACTGCGGTGTGGAAAACCGTGGTTCGAAGAAAACGCGTTTACCATCTGTGTCACCGCGGTAGAATAAGTCGCGGTTGGTCGCGGTGTGGGTGTGGATGCTTAGAATCCTGTTTCATGAAGAAAACGTAAGTTGAAACCATCAAGAATTATAATCTGAAAGATTTTCTGTGTCTTAGTGAATTTTTCGATAACTCGAGGTCAGGCTGTGAAGTGATTTTTCTCAAAGATAACTGTGGTTGTGTTCGAAGCGAAAGATACTTAAGATCTTGTTTGGAGCAGAAAAAGGATGTCGGAGTGATGTGGAATCATATTCAGATGGATTTAGAACGACTCAGAGAAAGTTTCCATCGGCTGAATATGACGTTTGGGGCAATTTTCCTACCCTGAAACTGCTGTTGGATGTGTGGAGGAAGCTGGTTAGAATTTTGTTGGGAGCAGAAAAAGTATGTCGAAATGGTGTATCGACGGAGCGAAGGTCGGGCCCAGTGGAAAATCCTGCTACTGGTGGTCGTTCGCTTTACAATGGGATCCGACGGAATTCGATCAGATCCGAGTGAATCTGGTGGGAGACGTGGTGAAACACTGTTGTTGCTGGTGTTTTCCGGCAGTCGGGCTCGATTGGTTTCGATAGTGTCCGATTGGGGTTCCGGAGGGAAACGGTCGGATTAGTTTCCTTTGAATTCCGGCAGGGTTTCCGGGAGCAAAGATTCCGGCGAAATCCGTGTCGGATCCTGGCAGATTTTGGTGGGAATCATGCCGTCCTCTGGGGTAATCCGGTG
>OENM01001875.1:0-25082 GCA_900239745.1 Rotaria magnacalcarata | reverse complement strand
GCAGTTTCTTATGGCCGCTCGAAGAAGAGAAAAAATTTCAGCGCACTCTCTGTATGAATAAAACATGGAAAACCATGGAGTCACCTTAATCTTAAACCAAGCGGCTATTTAACTAGGGACTTCATGAATTCATGAGTAAATAAAAGGTCGAATTTGTATATCTCTTTAAAATCTCGTCCGATGACTCTCACATTTTTACCACAGACACAGTTTTGGTTGTTCTAGAGGTGTCATTTTTCTGTTAATTTAAAATAAATATAAATTAAAGATAATTTTAATTTACGTACAAATGAGATTGCCATTAAATATAAATTGCCATCCCGAGCCGTATAGCTCTATCAGTACATTCTGTTTTAGACACTGATCTATTTTATATGCAATGTCGAGTGGAATCTTTCCGACCACTACATCAACTTCGCGAAATATGCGCCACGCGCCTACTAACCTAGCACTGCCCATTCAAGTGCCCTCTTTAAAATGTGATACATGTGCACAAAACGATGCAACAGCTCTATGCATCGGATGTTACGGCTCATTTTGTTTTGATTGTTTTATCAAACATCGTAAAAAAATTTCGGAAGACTTTGGCAAATTAATTTATAACCATGACCTATTTGTAACATTGTTCGAAGTAAATTCGTCGTCGGCATCAGCGACAACAGCAACAGAATCCACTAAAAAACTTGATCCTCTTCGTGTTCTCGCAGAAATTGACTCGTGGGAAGAAGATCTACGCACAAAACTTGAAAGGATGGCCAATGAAGCTCGACAATATGTCAAAGCTCGTGTTGACGATCGATACGATGAAATCTTTAGAAGTTATCCAGCAATAAAACAAAATCTTCGTACAAAAGAGGAAGCAAAGCGACATATTGAAGCTACACTACCGACTATTAAAAAAAATTTATGTGAAATCAATGATACTATTGAAAGTCTTCCTGGTACAATGTCACTTAATTTTCAATCGGAAGAAATCGACTTGAAAAAAGCTGCCAAAGTGATTTCTACAAGAAATCCTAGTGGTACATCCGGTGTCAATAGAAGAGCAATAACAACAGGCACCATGAAAATGAAGGCATCATTAAATTTCAATAATCTCGGCCAACCTCCATTTAAAAAGATTGAACGCCTAGGTGGTGGCATGGCTATAGGTGCATCTGATAAATTCATTGTTTATAGGAATGACAATGATTTATGTATGATCGAATTAACGAAAGAATATTGTATTGCTATTCCATTGGAAGGCGTCAATGATATATGCTGGTGTGCAGAATTCGATTATTTTGTTATCTTAACTGAAAAACAAGTATTCACGTTCGATCCAAATACGAGAGAACTCTATCACATAAGTGAAATTAAATTATCAACCAAAGGCGAGTTTTGGCGTTGTACCTATGCAGGTAATACAAACACACTTTTATTGTGTTATTGGTCACGTGGCGGCTCACCCATTGAAGAATGGAAATTGAGCAGTCCAGCAAGAACGAAATTGTGGCAAGTACCTCAATCATGCGAAGAAACGGAAATTATCCAGTGTATGCGCGTGTCATTAAACGGAAGTTGTGTAGCTCTTACAATCAATAATGGCGAACAAGATTACTTCATATTACGTGATAGAGACATGAAACAAATTCATCAAATACCATTACGCATAACTGACTGCTTTAGTTTTGTTTCTCTTCCCAATAGCACGTGGCTTCTTTCGATTCTGGGCTATCATAAGTTATTTTTAATCGCAAGCAATTATAATCTGTCTAAAATACAACAGACGGGTCCGGATAAAGCATCAACACGAGGTATTGCAATGTTAGGCGATAATATTGTAGCTGAAAGAACTGCATCAACTATCTGCTTTTTCAAGCTGTAGTTTTTTTTTTGATACATCATACGCATTGAAATCGATTTCTTTTTTTTTCTCTGGAAAGTTGTACACTATTGATTCTTTATCTTCAGATTAAGACTACTTTCTAAGATGTCAACAACAACTTCGCTGGTGTCCGATCTCAGGTAAGATACTCCATATTAGAAGTCCCCAGAATGCAGAATCGATGCACTTGGTCCTAGACTAACAGGACTCACATCGACAAATGCATGAACTGGGAAGAAAACTGTTTGTTTATGCCAGATGGGCATCCTGACATTTCTGAAGGACCTAGTTAATAAGTTGAACAGAGACGTAGAGAGCGAGAGGAGGAGGAGGAGCAAGTAAGTGAAAATACGAGTACGCATGAAACGAAAATGAAAAATTTTCCAGGAAAATAACTAAAAGAAACACTCAGAAATTCAAGCTGGAAGAGAACCAGTAGAGGAACCATGATTTTAGACTGTGGGAGGGAGGGGGAGGCTTAGTCACCCGAACTAAATAAAGAACGTATTTGAAAGATCTCGTCAAGGCGGACTCATAGATCTTTCAGAGTGAGGGGTTGAGTCTCGCGAAGCTAATAAAACGCGTGTTTCAAAAATTTTCGCGATGGCGGGCTCAAATTTCAGTAGAAGAGTTCAGCTCGTCCCGCTTCACTGGACCCATATACGGTTTGTGCTACGGTTAAAGACAGACGCTGGCGAATGTTAGTTTCTAGACCCTATCCTTTCAGTTTAGGGAATAAACCTTCGAAATACGAAGCGCACCGCAAACGGTCGGCGTGGGTGTGGTGAAGGAACAATCTACACCTACACCCTCATCGACACTCAAAAGCATTCCGTTATTCCATGATTCCGTTTTTGAACGAGATGGCCATCTTCATCAATTGTTTGTCTATACAACCATTCAGAAAGGAATACATCGCAACAAACGGAAACTAACCAAATGAGTAAATAGGGCACTGTGATAGTTCATTCTTCTTCGGACTCTGCTTTGCAAGATAAATCTTGACCAGAGGTTTTCGAAGGTAAAACATCAACATGGAAATTGAAGTTTACCACTAGGTTTGCTATCGTCCCAGAATGCTTTTCAAAAGAAAGCGAACAAATATAATGTTATGTTCAGATAGTATTTTTTGCTCCAAATCAGAGACGAGTAGTTAGTAGTGACTCGAAGGGGCGTTGAAAACCGTTTAGAGACGTTTTTGCAGAAAGTCAAATAGAATTGAGGATTCTGACCGAGAACTGTACTTATGGGTGATCTTAATGTATCACCGGCACTTCTAGTGGTGGTAATACACTCAGTAGTGCACAGCCCCGCAACAGTTAAGTATATTTGAAAATGATGGTAAGATGTTAGTAATCGCGAATCTGAAAAACGAGCTTAGGACCTGAACATCGTTTTATTTAAGGCTGTGGATCACTTTTTATGCGATAAGATATTTGACTTGAAGTAGGCACTATCAGTAACTCTTGATGAAATTTTCTCGTAACTTTATCAAAATTTATTGTGGCTACTACCTGTTTCAAAAAAAGCAGTGCGTATTACCTGTATAAGACACTAACCTAGAGTTTAACAGCTGTTTGTTGTCGAAAATTATTCAAATTCTCCCAGCACACTGTTTTTTTTTAATGGATAGTAGTTTCAATATCAGCGCCCATCTCAAATAATTTCAAAATAAGAACTGGAAAAGATACATTCTAATTTTTTGCTAAGCACGTTCTTGATTAGTTCTTGAAGAAAATGAAAACTGGTCGTTTCCAACATTTAAATTGCATTTTAATCAGACTTTTCAGAGTGTATTTTCGCAGTGTACCAGCAAAAAGTAAAGGTGACGAGAAGCCGTGGTAATGGCTTCGAATGAGTGATGTTTTTATGGTAATTTTCAAGGGAAATATCTGATGTTTTGGTCGAGGGTTCGGCTGCGATAACAAGAATCTAAAAAATATTACGCGATGTAGGCCATGCTATTTTTAGTGGAGGGCTGTATGACTTTCTCTATACTCTGCTTTCAGAATTGAGCCAAACAAGGTCTAATGACTTACGCGTTAGCTATTGTATAGGGAACACTTTAAATCTATATAGATTCTGTTATGCATCGATACCTTTTCATTGTTCTTGTTTTTTTTCTTTTTAGTAACGGTACATTCTTTGCAATTGGAAATCCATTACTTGACATAAATGCAATAGTGGACTCGGAATTTCTTGAGAAGTTTGTTAATCTATATTAATTATCTTAGCACTGCCCACTATTGACTTCATGTTTATATCATTTAGATATAAACTAGAAGCAAACGATGCCATATTAGCAACCCCTGAACACGAAGAATTGTAAGGTTTTAAAATAGTAGGACTTGAACAAACTATCAAATATAAAAGTTAATTTAGATTCCAAGAAATAAAACATCATAAGCAAGTTCAATTTTTCGTTGGCGGGTCAGCACAAAATATGATGCGTACAATAATTGTAAGTCATTTTAGTTTAGTTAAAATTGTATGTATAACAGAAACAAACAAAAAAAGATTGCGTTTTTAGTGGTTTTTACAAAAGCCAAAAGTAGCAGCGTATATGGGATGCGTTGGAAACGATGCTTCATTCGACAGATTACAAGAATTAGCTGATAGCGCTGGTTTAATAACTTCATATCAAATAAAGTCTGGATTTCCAACTGGGAAATGTGCTGTTTTGACTACAGAGCATAGCCGGTATGCAGAACACGACGTATTAGATGCAGCTGTGTTCAATAAGATATATTTGCTTTTTAGATCAATGGTTGCTAGCCTTGGAGCTGCACAACATTTCACCGTCGATTACCTGGATATTCCTGAAAATCGGTTACTATTTGAAAATGCAAAAATAATATGTTGTGAAGTGCGTACTTAGAGACACGAAACATCATTTACACATGTTGCTGTATTTTTATCGCTTCTGTAGGCATTCTTTATCCAATCATCTTTTGATTCACTATTGGAATTAGCTGAACACGCATATGAATACCAAAAAATCTTTTGCATCACATTATCATCAAAACATGTTGTGAAAAAACGAAACGGAAATCATCTGTTAACCGCATGGCCGTATGCAGACTATATATTTGGATATGAAGAAGTGAATGATAGTTTGCATTTTTCTTCGGAGACGTATTATTACAATAACGTGTACAATTTTAGGAGACAAAATTATTTGCAAAAGAACATTTGCACATTCAAGTAAGCTGTTAGAATCTCTGATTTATGCTAGAGAGTGACGGAGCGTCACGAAGCTGAGTGATACTCATAGTATTTTATCCTCTCCAGTGAACTGTTATAAAAACACGATTGTTAATGAGTGTTGAAGCATGCATTGAGAAAGATCAAAAATCCACCGGCCTTCGCTACAGACCGTGACAAGTATAGTGATATCCTGCTCCTTGGTTCGTGTCATAGATTACAATCAATAGATAGAGAGTCGTCATGCGCAATTGAAACGGTTTTATTTTGTCTCACAATCCCATAGGGATTGCATTGGAAGTTTTTATTGGAGGATCAGACTAAATACAAATCTTCTTATTTCACCATACAAACAAAAAATCAATAGGAAAGAAGCCGTTCAGAAGTGTGGGAGTCTCTTCTCTTCAACAATGCATCCACTCTTGTCGAATTCCACATTTCAGCCCCAACGGGGCTGCGTTGGGAATCCGGAATATTGCGAATGACGAAACTCGCATGGACAAACTTCCCACTACTCGCTGTGCTAGCAAAACTGTTGTCTTGTTTTGACCCGTCAGTCTCTAGTTTATACTACTTTCTTATCCATTTTCTGTCTTTCTAGACAGATGATCTTCATGCGATAATTACTGCATTGCTTGACATACCCAAGTTAAATAAATCCAGACCTCGTATTATTATTATAAGCAGACTACTGGAACGCACATTAGTAGGAAAAGGTGAGACTATAATTTATGAGTATTTTCTGTACTGAATTTTTTTTAACTGTTGTTTCAGGAACTGAAATTACAGAATACACATGGAAATGGCCACCGCATATAGCTGATACACATGGATGCGGAGAAGCATTTGTAGGAGGTATACATGTCTGACCTTTATTTGTATCGAAAGTAATTGTTTTTGTGAAACACGACTGGAATGAGTATTGAAATATATAACTAGAAAAGGTAAAATCCTTCACTCCGTTTCACAGACGACGACACACATTTGGACATGCTGCCCCTTGGATCTTATCAGGGATCGTGATCAATATACACAGGGTCTTCATGTAGAATTAAAAAGCGGCTTCATCGTGTTTCACATTTTAATTCCGAAGGAATTGCACTGAAAGCTTTTCATGTTTGTTCAGGCTATTTGGCATACATGGCATTAGACAAGAGTATCGATGAATCTGTTAAAGCTGGAATATACTGTGCATACGAATGTCTACAACAAACTGGATGTACATTTCCAGATCGAGTTTCATATGACCCTGTGACATTTTGGAAATGAAATATGAACGAATTAACTAACTCTTCAATCATTTTTCGTTGATCATCGGAGAGTAAATAATAATATTCAAATTGCTACTATTACGCATTTAGAATTTGTTCTCGCTCACTTGACACACAATATTACTTTTTTTTTCAATTGCGGAAAGTTACTTCATTTGTACAGGGCTTGCTTATAATTTGCATTGTTTACTTTTGCTTTTCCTTTTCTTAATGTAGAGGGACATTATTTATAGTAACATAAAGTTGCTTTCTCTCACAGCAACAATACTAAGAGGAACTACAGAAAAGAAAGAAAAAAAAGTAACCTTTTTTCTGTGACTGGTCGTAATGGCAACAAAATGAAATTTCATATTTCAATTTGTTTAAAGAAGAATCTTTTACCTAATGGCGCAGTCGAAATATGCGTCACGTAATGTTGATAATACATCTGAACTGAAACAAAATTTACGATATTCCGATATTGGTGACCTACCAGATCAAACACTATTACCAATAGAGGGTTATCAACATCGTAAGTGTCTGCCATTAGAATTAGCTTTTAAATCAGTTAAAGATCTATCAAATATCGATCCAAAAATTGAAACAGCTAAAGAAAACTCTCAACATCCGTCTGACGGTCTCACACGGGATGAATCGGCGGCCATTCAAATGTACACTATGGAATGGTCGCCACACAAAACATGCGTTTATTATTTGCTAAATCGAGCATTACGTTTAGCAAATCGTGAGCTTTTAAAACCATGGTTCAACTATTTAAAATTGATATTATCAGGATTGTATAAACTTGAATCGTTTAAAGGCACTGTTTGGCGCGGCGTTAAAATCGATTTAAGTCAAGAATATCCAACGGGTGCAACGTTTATTTGGTGGGGTTTCAGTTCGTGCACTCTCACCTTGGATATATTACAGTCGGAAGTATTTCTCGGAACAACCGGTCCAAGAACACTGTTTAATATTCACTGCGAGAATGGAAAAGACATTCGATATCATTCTTATTTAAAAAAGGAAAATGAAATCCTATTATTACCGGGTAGAAAATTTCGAGTAGTAGGGAATGTTAAAATTGCGCCGGATGCATATGTTATAGAATTGCAAGAAATAGTTCCGAAGTTTCCGTTGTTAGCTGATCCTACAGACATGTCAGGAATGACAGGTGAAGGTGATGATGAGGGTGTGTTACAATCGATGGGAAGCTATGTTCAAGATATCATTCGAAAACGTCGTACTAGCTCTAGTATCGAAATTAATGGTCAGCAACTAAATGATCAAGATATAGAGTTGGTAGCAAATGAATTAAAATTGAATAGAAATTGGCGTACAATGGACTTGGCATCCAATGGTATCACTGATAGCAGTGTTAATTATCTTTGTGAAGGACTAAATAATAATTGTAAACTATCGGTGCTATACGTTTGCAATAATCGAATATCAGATCGTGGTACAAAATCAATTGCAAGAACATTACAAACACAGCGCACATTACAAGAATTAAGTTTAACAGGGAATGGTATTACGGATCGTAGTTGTGACACATTGGCTGATATGTTAAAAGTGAATGAAGCATTAGAGAGACTTTTATTAAGTGAGAACGAAATTACGGATAAAGGAATACATTATATTTTACACGCACTAACAAATGTAAATGATACTTTAAAAGAACTGGATCTTCGTAAAAATCAGCTTACCGATAAATGTATTGATGATATTGTAGAAATGTTAGAAAGAAATTCTACATTAACAACACTAAACTTACAAGAGAATCATATAAGTGAACAGGGTCAACAACGTATCAAAAAAGCGGCTAAAAAAAATAAGAATTTAACTGAATTACAGCTTTGAAGCTCAACACTTGATGTTCAATGTTCATGAAAAAAACTCGTTTGTATATTGTTTAATAAAATAAATATTATTTTAATGAAGCTTCTCTTTAGAATAAATTCGCCTGAGGGTGTGAATATAGATCTTCTCATCGCAGTCACATCCGCCCTTAAGAGTAGTATCATGGCCAATTTGGTAAAGATTAGACCTACGACAGTTCCATATTAGTTTCGATCTTTGGAACTGTCCCACAAGTTCTTTGATCGGAACTGATCTGTGCCAAACAGTTCCTCAGTAGGAACTTGGGTGTGGGTGTGGGTGTGCTCTGAAAAATATAAAGGAGGTTTGCAGAACCTTCTGAAAAGGTTCTGTAGATTTCCAAAATGCTCCGAATGCGCCCAAAGTCTCAAAAAAAGGATAAAAATTTGTACAGAACCTTTTGGAGGTTCTGCATTTTACCCAATCGCAGAACAATCTGTTACTGAACCTTTTTTTAGGTTTTGTACAGCAAAAAAGGTTCCGTGAGAAAATACGAAACCTTGAAGGTTCTGTACATAACCATCAACCGTTTTTACGTAACCCTAATGGTTCCATACTGAACCCTACTCATTTTGTACAGAACCTTCAAGGTTTCATATTTTTTCAGGGCACCTTTTTCGCTGTACAGAACCTAAAAAAGATTCGGTAAGAGATGGTTCTGTGATTGGGTAAAATGCAGAACCTCCAAAAGGTTCTGTACAATTTTTTATCCTTTTTTTTGAGACTTTGGACACATTTGAAGCATTTTGGAAATCTACAGAACCTTTTCGGAGGGTTCTGCAAACTTCCGTTATTTTTTTCAGAGTGGGTGTGGGTATGAGTGTAGCTCTGTCTCTAGCTATCGCTGTGTCTAGATGTAGAGAAGTGAACACCCACGCCCACACCCACACCCTCAAGATATCATCATATACACTTTTTCAATTAGGGCTAATTTATTATTTGCTGATCATTTATCTATTTGCTGAACTATTTTTCAAATAAAAAAGATTACTTAAACTTGAATTTAAACATGAAAAAAATTCTTCTTAATTAGCAGGGCAGGGCACGGTGCCAAAATGACAGGGCAGGGCAGGACACAAATTATTTGAAAATGATTTTCTCCTGCCAGGGCAGGGCGAGTTACGATAAACAGCAGGCAGGGCAGGGCAATAAAATTGGCCCTGTGGACACCTCTGGTAGAAACTTCGTGGGTGATCCTTGATACAGTACGCTCGTCATTCAAACAAAAATCGAACCGAATACTCTATTACTAACTCCCAGTCTCATTTTAGCTAGAAAGCCTGTTAGTGCAACCAAAATTGATCGAACACGAGAATTTTTCATGGATTCTATTCTTGTTAGCAAATTATGGAATTGAGCTGTGAAAAAGAAACGAGTACAATATGCGTCATAAAGGGACATAGTTTGTTGAAGACCCACGATGTTGTAATAGGATTCTTCATCTAAAGACCTTGGATCATCGAAACCTAAAGTTTTCATACTTTCAATGATTGTGCAGCATCTGTTGCTCTTCGGACAGCACTACAGAAGGCGATGCATCGATTTTCTGGCACACAAAGTACGTTCTTCAAAAATTATTATTATTTAGCAAAAAAAATATGTTAAACAATCTTAACTAACCTATGCGATGGTGACGTCCGTGGTTCAATCTCAGTTTGAATAGCTTGATCGACAGTGTCGTGCTCCTGGATCAACATTAAATGAATGAAATTAAAAATTCCGAATGACAATTTACCATAGTGCTATCTGCATCAGCATGCGCAATAAGATCATTCAATTTACCTTTCAACTTTTTCATCCAATTTGCAAACTTCCATCAACACTTGCAACAGGCTAAATCTGATATTGAAATTGTTTTGATCGATCGAGCTGATAAGAACAGACGAAAAAGGTTATTGGAACATCCATTAGCTGGACTTGCATCAACTGATTTATCACATCCAACGCAAGTAATTCGTGTCTCCCTTGGCATCTTGAGAAACGTCGTTGTGAAAGAATATAAATGTGAAACCAGCTAACCCGCACATAGTCTATTTATACGCGAGAATATTGCTACCTCGATCAGAGAACGAGATATATCATCACGATATCACATATACCAGGCATATAAAATACCTCGACGAATGATGTGCACAATTGTACTGATTCAGTGCATAATCAATAGTGCATCCAGGTCTGTGATAACTATATAAAAATGCACTTGTGACAGCTATCACAACAGCACTAGAGGAATGAAAACTCTTTCGCGAACAAACGCAGACAAATTCCAATTTAAGATGAGCACAATCATAATGATGCTTTAATTATCATTTCCTACAGAATTCTTTGTTGATCATATACATAAGAAATCATCATATCAAGAAGTGCATATCACACATTCACATAAAAAAAAACACGAAGACATGGGGCTAATAAGCCACCACTATTTCTGAAACCCCATAAAAGATCTTCACACATCCCAAGTTCCAATTTTATAGTTAATTAGAACCAGAGAGCACTAAATACCGACTTCGCCGTGGTACTTAGTTCATTTAATCAAACATTCATTCCGTATCTAGGTATATACATTCCTTCAGTGGCTGCTTACAACCATACTGGAATACCCAGCTGTACCATCGTGCAGAGCTTGAAAAACTACACCTATCTGAGTGTAACAGAGTTCATCGTAACTATGTTTTGTCTATGGCTTCTTTGTGAGACAAAGTTCAAAATCTGAAAATTCTAGGATTTTGCAAAGTATTGGTCTTTTGGAAATTTTGTCAAATAAATTTTCAAGATGAAAACTATATCAATGTGTAGAGCTTGAAAAACTACATTGATCTAGCATAGTTCGAGCTGAGAGAGAAAATTTTTTTGGGGAGTCTCATAGACGTTAAGTGATGCACCATAGGAAAATTTCGAGAAAAAAACACTCTTTGGTCGCAGAAAGTTCATTATGACAGTCTTGACTCAGAGTGATTTTTGCATGGGAAGATGCAGAATTTCGCGCTCTTTCATATGAGATCGTTTTCAATCCAATTGGCATATGTTTTGCAGTGCCTTATAGGTGGGGCTCTCTTGAAAATTGAGTAAAAATATGTGTGCTGACAAAACTTAAAATTCCCTAAGGAATAAAAAAACATGCTACCAAAAGATTCGCCGTAAAATTCTGTAAAACATGCTGTAGATTTTTCTCCGAAAAAAGAGTGGGCCAATTTCACTTGTAATGCGCCCCTCTCCTTTAACCAATTTGAAGTTCATACAATTTTATTGTTTAGTTTAAATTTTTGAAAATTTGTTTCTCGATTTAATAATTTTTTTAGATTTAAATTCGGCACTCCTAGCCACACACTCACCCTGCTTTCAAGTGATTCAGATATCAAACCGAATTTCTACAGTACCACATGACAAACAGTGAAGAACAGAATCAGTCTGCTTGAGATTCCTTGTTTCTCATTTAGATATTCTGGCAGTCTCAGTCGTGCTTCGTAGTGACCTGACTTTGAGATATACGTAGGATACAATTTTTAAAACCGAATTTATTTAGAATTTCTAGAATAATATTGGAAATATAAAGGATTATTCATTTTAGAAAAAGAAAACTTAAACAGCAGATTGACTGATGTTGAGATATTTAAGGTACGATAAATTTTTATCTTTATGAAAATAATATAAATTAGAAACATGCGAGAAAAGTATACAACGAGACATTTGAAATTGATTGCAAGAACAGTTTGGTGGTTATTCTCACTGAATAAATTAAAAAATTGCATAAAACATATTGACAAATACGTAAGTTACCAATAGAAAAATAGTTTTACTTCAAATTTCTATTTGAAGAAAGTTACAGCAGATTCAATTGCTTTATATTATTACGACTATCAATCAATCAATATATATTTCTCTGTAACAAGACTACACTTCTTTTTAATTCGCAGCTGTAAATGCGTACTATTGTAAGCAGTAATTAAATTGACTTCTTGTTGTTGCTTTTGTAAAGGTTTTTATTTCAACACTTCTTTTTGTACATTTTACTGGCATTTTCGTGTTCTTCTTTGAATCATCAATATAGTGTTCAAAAATAATTTCCAGTGAAACTACTTGACCTGTTTCAGGTGCATAGGAATTATAAGACGACTACGATGTTTGGTTTCGGCTCCTTTCGGGCATGAAACTTAATATAGATTGAAGAGTTAACTTCACTGACAAGTTCAACTGATCGTTTAACATGAATCAACCTGTGCTACAAAAAAAAACAGATCAACCACGATATTCAACTTCAACTATGTTTCTCGATACTGTTTTGATTGGTTGACTAATCAACCAGTGAAATTTTATTTCGTCAAACAAAATGACTTTTTTTGAGGGCAAAAAATTACTTGAAAATTTTTATTTTCTTATTTTTATTTTTATTTCAGCGTTTTTATTTTAAGTTTCATTTGATAATATTTTTTAACCAATCACTAATTGATGATGATGATGATGATGATGGACCTTGGCTATAATATAACATTGTTAACAGATCGTCATAAGTTTAATATTAGTTTCTAGCACCATGACAGATTTTACAAATACGACATGTCATACTCTTGATCAATTACGTACAGCTGAAGATAAATTAACAACAATGCTTTGGAATGCTGGCAATATCGTTCAACAATTAAGTTCTGAACAAATTCCTCGTGAACAAATCGAATCATTAGCACGAAGTTTTTCAGATAATGCTCAAACGGTTCAACAATTATTGCATACAAGTGTAGCTAATCTAGAACGTATATCATCGGGTCTACCACATGAAGATTCCTGTTATGGATCTTGGTTAGATTTTAATTTAGCTTCAATGCGAACAGAAACAATAAGAAATAAATTATATGAATTGAAAAATAATCCAGAATTACAACGAAGTCGACAACGTGTCAAAGAACTAGAAGGACAATTAGCACAACTTTGAAAAATAAATCACTTTGTTACGTAATTACTTGAGAAATATTACATCATAAATTTCAAAATGTGAATTTACCTATATGTATAAATACTATTGATGATTTTCAGATATTGTACTTTTTATTTGCCATCAAATCGTAAAACTATCAACAATGCTTGAACATTTAATTCATGTTAACACTTGGTTTTCTAAATATGAAGCTGAACTTGCTGAACAAACACATTTTAAAGCTTTTGTAAGTTTTTAATAATCATCGACTAGTCCCGTTGAATAATTTCATTCTTAGAGTGGAAAACCATCTGCTACAACATCATGCGTTCAAGAAGTGAAACAAGAAAAAGTTGAACCAGTAAAACAACAAGAACAGGTACGATTAGTTTTCCAGAAAAAGAAAAAAAATACTATCTTAGCATGAAAAATCCTTCGCGAATTGTACAACTGTTTGTACCCTATTGTTTCTATATGTGTTAATCGTTGATTTCCATTACCATGCATTGTTGATATAAACTGTTCAAATGCATGGATGCATCCATATTTGTACATAAAGATGATAAATTTCTCGTAAATCTTGCAGGCAAGTCTAAGTGAACAAATTCGTGATGTCAGAAAATTAATTAACAAAGCCGATTCGACGTCAAAAATGTCGACTGAAATGGATACGACCACGGAACAACGTCTATTAAATGTCGAAGAAACACATAAAAATATTTTACAAATGCTCGATGATCTCAGACGGCGTGTCGGACAACTTGAAATAAGCAAACAAACGATATCTCCGGTCAGAATATATGCATGCACACATCATACAGAGAGAATGAGAAAAACAACATTCTTCTTCATTTGTAGAATAGGATTTATTTTTTCTTCCTGTTTTTTTAAGTATGTAGTTTTAATAAATGTATTATTTATTTTTTCAGAAGTCAGCTGAACCTAAACCTGCTGCTGCTCCTGCTGCTGATGATGATGACATTGATTTATTTGGTTCAGATGATGAAGAACAAAGTGAAGAAACAAAACAACGTTTAGCTGCCTATGCAGCAAAAAAATCTAATAGTAAATAATGATTTCTCTATTGATTTGATCTATAATAAATGTTACTCTTTTTTTTTGTTTTTGTTAGAGGTACAGATTATTGCTAAAAGTACAATTGTATTGGATGTTAAACCGTGGGATGATGAGACTGAT
Source organism: Rotaria magnacalcarata (assembly GCA_900239745.1). Classification (NCBI taxonomy): domain Eukaryota; kingdom Metazoa; phylum Rotifera; class Eurotatoria; order Philodinida; family Philodinidae; genus Rotaria; species Rotaria magnacalcarata. Next base: position 10,774 of record OENM01001875.1, on the reverse strand, counting down.
CTTGCTGCTTTGGAAAATGCAGTTCGATCAATCGCAGCTGATGGTCTTGTCTGGGGACAATGTTAGTAAATCGATGCATTGAAATCTAGTTTTATTTTATTTATTATTTGTAGCTAAACTTATGCCAGTCGCTTTTGGTGTTAAAAAATTACAAATTGGTTGTGTTGTTGAAGACGATAAAGTAAATTTATTTTTAATGTTGCTTGTATATTGTTAAATTTGTTTTTTTTAGATTGGAACCGATTTTCTTGAAGAAAAAATTTGTGAATTTGAAGATTTCGTTCAATCGGTTGATATTGTTGCATTCAATAAAATCTAAAGAATGATTCATTTGTCATTCTCACGTTGTCATCTGAGAATATTTTTCATTTTAAATTTCTTTGCAAAGAAATAAACGATAACATCAACACTATTACTAAAGAATTATTTTTATCTCAAGTGATTTGTAAAAAAAACATAGGAGGAGGGAGCGGGGGTTCATTCTGATAGCCAGAATGGTATAAAGAATTCTATAGAGGGATCCATTCAGAATCAGGGATGGGCAAGTCAAGTCTAAAAATGTATATATATATTTGAAGGTACAGGATTCACTTCGATTTCTATTTTCTCACTTGAAATGTAATCGAAAATAGAAATGAAGATCAGGAAATATACTCACATAGTGAAATAAAATGATGGCTCTTAACCGTCGGATGGTCAATCTGGGTCCAGCAGGACCCACGCGACTACTTTTTGTCTGCCGTTACCTAATGCTCCTTGCTTTTCTAGTCAATGTTTTTTCTAATCGTTAGTCTGCTAGTGTTACACATAGACCATATCGTATTGTACACAACAGTTTCAAGAGACAAAAAGTTAAAGGTGGGTCCACATGGACCCACTACTGCCCTTCGTGTTACATATGATTTTTACCTATTTATAATCTGCCATCTACCGTTTCTAGATTTTATTTTTCAGGTGATTCGTTAATTGCTCACTTCCAATAGTGATTCGAACCAGTGTTTCCAATAGCAGGTGTACACAGCAGAAGCAAAATGTACAGAACATCTGCTAGTTCTGATGTACACTCTGATTTACACTTTGCTCAGAAAAACAAAATGTACAGTGTACATCTCGCTATAAGAATTTACACTGTGATTCTAACGGGTGCCCATAAAGAATGACCTTCGCAGTGTTTCCTCGATAACTTTTTCATTTTTGATTTTCTATGCTTCTATTTGTTTCCAAAAGATCTACTACTTAATTCTACATAAGACGTATATGAAAAGCTTTCCTGAAGAAAGTTGAACAAAAAAAGAAAACAATAATACTGAACACGTACACAAGAATCAACTTTCAAATCTCAAAACCCATTTTTTCGATTTTTCTATTAAGCGATTAATGATAAAAAAAAGATAGAATAACATATAGACATTTTGTAACCCTGAAAAAGCTCTATCGAACGATTCTAGTTTGAAAATTGATAATGCTCATTCTTGTGACGTTCATCAATAATCTTCTTTTACAGATTAGTGAGAGTTTAGCTGTTTTAAACTGCCGTTTCGGAGCTTTTAAAAAAAGAGACGTGAATAAGCCAAAATGGCATCTTTTGGGTTCAGATTTTCCTTATTTCGACAAAAAGTGATTATTGTATCGGATCCAGAGGCGAAAGTTAATCTACACGTATTTCTGTTCCTTCGGTGAAAATTAGTGTTTCGGGCATTTTGAATCCTATTATAGAAAGTCAGGTTTCTTATTCTAGGATATGATTCAAACCAGCGTTGCGCTGCAGGACAAGAAAGAGCAAACTTGAAAGTACTCAAAAGCCTCTTGACTTTGGTTTTCTTTATTCTAGTATTGGAAAAAAATCTTTTGAAGTTTATTTTGAAAATAGCTTTGAATGTTAATTATTTTCTACTTGTTCAGTATTATTGTTTTACTTTTCTGGTCAACCTTCTTCAGAAAAACTTTTGATAAAAGTCTAGTGTAGAATTGGAAGGTGGATCGTTAGGACAAAAACTAAAGCCAGAAAGCTGAAAAAAATAAAGAAGTTGTTGAGTGAATACTGAGAGGGTCATTCTTTATGGGACACACGTTAAAATCCGCAAAACTCTACATCCTTTTTGCATCATCATGAAGACGAAAATAATTCGTATTTTTAGAATATACTATTTGAAAAAAATACATATTAACTTTTTGTTTTTGTAAACCTCTTTTTTGTAATTTTGCCAAGGAACGTGTCAGATTATGAGATAGTACGTCTATGTATCATTTATTCATTTATCAAGTATTGCTTTATATTTTTTGTGAAAAAAACACAACATTATTTTGTGCTTTTTGGATTTTAAAAATTTGCTTTTGGTACACTCTGGCACTAAAAGCAAAGTGTACACATACACTTTGTATATATAATCAAAGTGTACATGTACATTTTGTTCTAGATTTCCATTGGAAACACTGATTCGAACAGTGTTTTTAATATTAAGTACCACAAGCAAAAGCAAAGTATCCGTGGTACTTACGATTTTGAAAAAGTACTTTGTTTTGCACTTTGCTCGGAAAAACAAAATACCCTGATAGTACACTTTGTAAAATAAAAAAGTACTTTGTTTATTTGTTAGCCATTCTTTAAAATTTCCTATGTTTCCTTTTGTTTATATATTCTATTGTATTTATAGATGGAGCTAAGAAGTATTTTTTAATTTGATTGAATGCATTATCGAAATTTCTTTTCTTTTTCTAGATATTGAATTGAACCTTGTTTTTGTAGATAACTTACTGGTTCTTATTTAATATTTAACTTTGGCTCTTCTTTAATTTATATTTATTCATTTCATCGTTTTACTTAATTTATATTTATTTATTGAATTGATTTATTTAATATATTGTAAAAAAAATTCGAGAAGAAAATTCTGGAAATCATTTATAATATGGAAAGAAGCTACTGATGACTCATTTCGAGGACGGTTCAAAAATGTTTTAACACTGTTATCGATTTATTTAATATCACCAATTAATTCCTGTGAATGTGAATGTGGATATTCAGTCTCCAATCGTATTCAAACAAACGGTCGTTCAAGAATGATGATCAATACTCTTGATGTGTTAATGAATATAAGATTACTTTTTCCACATGATTTACGAAGGTAAACTATTGCTTCACGTAAAAACAAAAATCAACATGCTTGTTTGAAATTCTTTTTAGTGATAAATGTCGGAATATAATCGAGTGAGCTTATAAGTCATGGAATGGAAGAGATGAAAATCGTCGAATTAGTCGCACAAAATTAATTGTTGATATACCTGATGACTATATTCCAGAAAAACAAGCCCGTCTCACTCATAAACAAAAACGACACCTTTCAACAAATGATGATTGTGCAATTGAATCAAAAAAACAAAAAGTTAAAGCTATTAAATGTGCCAATCGTTGTGGGAAATGTATTGCCGCTGATGATCCAACAGAAATACATGCTATTCAATGTTGTCATCAAAATGAATATTATGATTGGGTTGAAGATAACTATTCCCGGTGGTTATGTAATACTTGTCGAATTAAATTAGGAATTTCAACTGAATCAACTACGTGGTTTTGCGAAGATTGTATCGATATGCATGAAGAAGAAGAACAATAGTAAATTGTACTTTATTTTTTATTTTTTGTATAGACAATACTAAAGGTTAATTCAGAAAAATGTTTATTTAAGCTAGTCAGATGAATATGTGTATTTATCTTTATCTACAAGTCTTTTGAATATTGTTTTTTTGTACTGAAACATTTTATTAATTAAAAATGGCCAATAGCATATATTTTTTCTTTGTTTTCCTTAAGTTTCTTTCTGTTGGCACTTTGGGTACTTTGCTGTTCATTACAAAGTACCACCTAGCACTTCGCCAATAGAAGCAAAGTACCTAAATGTACTGTATTTTAGATTTCTGTTAAAAACACTGGATTCGAATACTATTTTCATGTGTTCGAAAGATTTTGCTACCTATTGATGAAAATATTCTTACCAGTACTTTCGGTTATAATGACCATTCACGGACTTTCTTGCCTGGAAAAATGTCAAGTCAGTCTCTAGAGATCGATAGATATTGAATTCTAAAAAATGCTCGATATTTTAGATAAAAAAAATGGCAAGTAAGCCAAATCTAAAGAGAAATCTAGATGTTCTTATGATGGATAATACTAATGAACTTGACAAAAATATTTCTGAGGGTGACGAGTCGAATTCTGATCCAGATCGTTCAGATGTTGAAACAGAATCCGACGACACATTCACCGATGAATATATTTTAAAAGAAGATGGTCCATCAGATTCTTTTAGGACAATTGAGCAAATCTCTTACTAAGTCTTACAATGAGCGTCGTGTTGAAAACGAAACTTGCACTACAAGCTCTTGGATACAAACGCCACTGGGAAATTTCCATAGCTGAAAATCAAAATGATGATCTTGTCAAAAGAAAAAAAAGATGCTTTCTTTGTCCGACACATCCTGGACGCAAGGTTATCGTACCGTTGTAACCCCTTATTAAAAGCGTGTCTTAAACTGCCCATATTCACGTCATGATCTGTAGCCCTGTACCGGCATATGAGAAGGTCATGATGACTGTTCTCCATATGTCCATGAATGCTAAGAATTACACAGAAAAATCGGATTTCTCCTACTGTTTTGCATGTGGGTCCGGGTTGACTTATAAACGCCTTCTGTATCATAAAATATAGAAGCCTTCCGAGGGTTAACATATGTAGGAAAAAAAATTCTCAATTTCTATTTAGCGTTTCATTTTCCAACAATTTGCTTAACGAAGATACGTTTTTTTTTGTTTTAGTAAAAATTAAACTGATTCATGCTTTAGAAAATGATAGTAAACTATAATACCGGCCAAGGAAACAATGTTGTCGATAATTTGATTTCAATTTAAGAGAATTTGGTTGAACTCCAACTTGACTTGAGCCAAAAGATCGCTGACGTGTCCATCTCTGTTCAGAGTGTACATGTAAGCAGGAGTGACTCACACTGTGAGAATTAAATTAATTAATAAAAATGTATTGAACACACTCGTGCTGCTATTTATTTAAAATGATAACTATTAATTACAAACAACAATAAAAACAGGTCCTAAACAACTAAATTTCTACCACCACAAATATAAATCACGATTAATAAATGTAATAAAATAATCACCAAGTAAATTTTCTAATTTAATTAAAAAATTTAATTCTTTTAAACATATTTTCGGTATTTCTGAAATACATAAAAAGAATAAATTTGTATTTCATTATTAAATTTCGATAATAAAAATCGAACTATTTGTACTATTTCTTTTCTATTCACGCCAGTTTTAAGATATTCTAATTTTGGAAATAGATTAATAATCAATCGCATTCTTTCATACGAGCATGCATGGCGAACATCAAGATTTTTTATTTTATTTGTATTGGATCCATATTGATAAGTTTTACTTTTTGTCATTAAATTTATATTATTTTCATTAAACTTTATGAAATCTAATTTTAATGCATCTAAATTAGGTGTAAAACATAATAATTTCACTATTTCTTCCCAAGGAAAATTATAACATTCAATAACTAATTTCGTCAGTTGTTGCAAAGGAACGATACGACTAAGACTAGTCGAAATTGAATCATCTAATGTTTCGAAATAACGTTTAATACTTAATTGAGTAGCATTTGGAAAATACTTTACACAACTTTTATTTGCTCGTTTACTACAAACATGAACATGTTTAACCGAATTTAAATTTTTTTCTTCAGCATGTGGACAAATTTTATCAGCTAATTCCCAATAAAATGTATAATCTTGTCTTCTACAGAGAAAAAATACGTAAATAAAATACAAAAAAGGATTCTTTTCTATATACCGATATCGATTTGTCGAATAAAACATGCCACTCTCTAATGATTGTTGCCAATCATGTTGATGTGTAAAAAACCATTGTTTGTTAATCCAAAATGAAGAATTAAATTAATCAATTAAATCATGATATGTTAACGCATTATTTCGTATAGAATCGTAATGATTCATATCGAAAATTCGTAAACATGGCATATGAATTGATAATAATTTTTCCCACCGTTTAGCATTTAAATACGCTTCATCGAATAATGTTGCAATACGTAAAATTTCAACATAATGAAAAAATGTTGTTAGTATTTTTTCGAATTGATCAAAACGAACACAATCAAGGTTTAGAGAAATGTATTTTAAATATTTCAATTTAGTCGAAGGTAATTCTCTTCGTTCTTCAAAGCCAGATTTAACAAGAGTGCTAATTGATAAATGACGAAGTCGAGGAAGACAAGATAGTAGATTATTCAATGATTCAAATGGAAAACGACCATCTATGATTAAATATTCAATAGGACTTTCATCATATTCAGATAAATAAGCAGGAAACATTGTTTCACTGACTTTTGTTTGAATGATTATTTTACAATATTTTAATTTAAGTAGACTAAATACTGAAGAAAAAAGATGACTTGACGATTGAACATATTCTCCAGGAGATATAGTTAATGAATGAAGTTTTGGTAGAAACATTAATTCAACAAAAATTTATCGAAAGTTTTCATTTTTATTTTATCAAGAATTAATGTTTCAAGATGAATAAATTCCAAAAGTAAACGCAGTGGTAAGAAAAGAATATCAGCAATAAATGGATTCGATGAACGAAGTGTGTTAATTCGACGTTTATTCAGTATAAGAATATCATTGTAGTAATTTTCGAAATTCGATTTTGACATTGTTGAAATGTTGACTGTCATTGGAAGATTCGAATTCATCATTCATTTTTTAAATCGTCGATTAAGATGGAAAAATCCTTTGTAGATATGATAATTATCAAGATGGTCAAATATTTCATAAAAAATTTCATTGGATAAATCTTCAAGAAGGCATCTATATGCACTAGCTGATTCGTTTATATCGATTATTGAGACTAGAAATAAAATAGAGATAATCAGATTTAGTAAATTTTAAAATCTTACTTTCATTTTTTAATTTTTGCTTTTTACTAGAATGCTGAACCACATGATTTCCTTTTCGTTTTATGCGTGGCATGTCTACGATGTTTAAATATGTCTATGATGCTGATCGAAATTATATATAGATGTTTTCAAACTGTGCAACAACGAAAGAGAATACATTTGCACGTGGAAAAATATACATTATATTATCTGTTTCTTCTCTATATGTAGTTTGAGTAGAATAGAAAATTCAATTTCGAGGACATGGATTAAGAAAAGATGAACATTCAGGCCCCCATAACTAGACGAAAAAGCGCTTTTTTGCTGGTTGTCTGGGTTTTTTATCATTATTTATTTTTGTTATAGCTGTTGCTGATCGAATTGTTTGATGTGCTCTTGCTGTTGGAGCAACATATAATGCGTTGAATCGAACGTGATTGATGTGTATGAACAACCGAAGTTATTTTTCTTTCATTTGTAATGTCATTTGATAGTTCTTTAAGATTATAGCTTCATCTGTAACTTTAATGGTCACCTTCAGATTTGGTTAAACGGGTGGTGGCCATAATTAAGTGAGATATTTAAGATATGTCACACTTAACTAGGAAAAACTTTCTTTATAATTGTATTAGCCAAACATTTTTTGTAACATAAATAGGCGCTTAAATTTCACTGATTTTTTTCGAAAATTCACAAAAAGAAATATTATTTTCTTGAGGATTAGGATGTGGATAAGAGAGGCCAACCCTCAAGATCTGTATTTGAGCAAGCTTTACACAACTAATTTTTATGTGATATGCATGGTTCAGAGGTGTGTGGGACAGGGAATTTTTGTGCTTCGCGGGGCTTGTCCTGTAAATTTTTAAAACCCGTTCCGCCACCCNCCCCCCCCCCCCCCCCCCCCACGCCACCTTCGTGGTTTCATTGTGTGAACACCCCACCTCGCCTTGCCCCCTATAACCAGAAGAAATTTTATATTATTTATAGTATATAATTCATTAAATTTTTTAACAAAACATCGGAAGCAAAAGTGTGGGTGGAGTGGTTTCCCTTTACTTCATGCCTCTGATGACGCCCACACGCTCACCCTGGTGTTAGAAACTATCTTTTGAAAAATAGATCTGTGATTTCAAAGAAATACTTTGTATTCTCCATGTTGAACTCATTCTCCATGCGAACGTTTCTTTCTATGGCAGTTTATATGAAAGTTGAATTTCTATTTTCTTGAGGGTGTGCGTAAAGTGTAGAGATATTTTGAACTGGTCATTTGACCACCTTCCTTTATTATTGGTTTACTTGAAAATTGTTTGAAAAAAAAAGACGAGAGCACTCAAAAAGTCTAGACTGGTTTTTCGCTGTTACCGGTTGAAACGCTATCCTATATTGCATGATAATGTTTTGTTTCAGATGACATATTAGGGAACGCGCGCCAACACAACGGAGAACCATTTGTTTTCATCATTCCAGATTTTTTCCAACTCGAGGCCAGCATCTTTAATAAGCTTTATGATTTGCTCGTACGTATATTTGTAGCTATTGGTCGTGTGTACTTTGTCGCCTGTGATAAAGTCGATGTTCTTTTCAATGTTGTGGTTGCATTGAACTCGTTGTGAACATGAACTTTCTAAGACAAGTTCAACACGACTTTCACGCTCGTTCCATATGGCTTGATGACGAAATTGATCTACATCAAAGTTGTAGCCGAATTCACGATTTAGTCGACGTAAGAAATTACCATGAAATTTTTCGTGCAGCCCATTTTTATCGCAATAGCCAGATAATATAATGGCTGGATCCTTAAACATATCAATTCCAAGTAATATTCCATCGCCTGTTTGCAATTGATGGCGTATCTTTTCAAGCACCATTGCTGCCTCTTCGCGAGAAAAATTGCCGATCGATGCACCAATACACATGACTAAAGTACGTCCAATAAAATTCGGCAGTTCCAATTTTTCTGTGACGTAGTTGACTGTTTTTGGAATAACAGAAATACCAGGCATACAACTCTCCATTGTTGTTTTAGTCATATCAAGTGCTGTTGATGATACGTCCACAGGTATATAATAAAGTGGTTTTGTTTGCCGTTGAGCAATCGCATTAAGTAAAGTGGCTACTCTATCAGCTATACCAGCGCCCAGTTCGACGACCCTGAGTTGATTCTTGCAGTCGCCTTGAGCCTGTGCAGCAATGTCTTCGGCATTTGCCTCAAAAATTTGCTGTTCTACTCGTGGAATATAGTACCCAGGACATTGACTGATGTGCTCGAAAAGAGCTGATCCCCTCTCATCGTACAAGAGCCAAGAAAACTCAGTCAATACATATGGACAACTATTGAAACATGACAGTAAATCGTCGCTAATGCCCATGCTGGTGTTCGAAATACTATCAGTATACTATCGCGGTTGACTGAATACGGAAATTTACCTGGCAAATAAGCAATACAGTTACGCAGAAATTCATGAATTTCAAATAGGGCATATGAAGATGATAACAATAAGTTTAATATTGACGATGTGAGTGACTGTGATTCAGAGATGGGCAAGTCAGGCTTTTTTTACCCAAGTCAAGTCAAGTCAAGTCAAGTCACACCTAAAAGAGAGAAGCGCTCAAGTCAAGTCACACCTAAAAGAGAGAAGCGCTCAAGTCAAGTCACACCTAAAAGAGAGAAGCGCTCAAGTCAAGTCAAGTCAGGTCCCAGCGATAGCCGAGTCAGTCACAAGTCAACTCACAAGTCACAGTCTTTAGCAAGTCAAGTCTTTTGACAAGTCAAGTCATGAGATTGATATTTCTTTAAAATTTTATAATTTAATCCTGTATCAATGTATTCAACAAAAATTTTACATTAGTCCTTGATTACATTTTACCGTTGTTAACATTTCTAATGTCTTTCTTGACATTTTCGATCTGTGTTGTCGCAATGTGAAGCTACTTTGAGAGAAAAACCTTTCCGTAGATGATGATGTTGTGGAATGTTTCATTTCTTATTGCATATTGACTATGCATATTCGCTATCATGAGAAATGAGCAATTTTCCGTCGCGTATGGATGCCACAACCACTCAGTCAGGCAAACGTTAAAAATAACGACGTTTTTACGCGTTAAAAGCGCACATTTTGGTGCCTTTAAACGATTTGTATGGTAGAAACGCGTTTTAACGACCTGAAATGTGCTTTATCGCATTAAAACGGCGTTATTTTCAGGGATTACCTGACTGGACAGCAGGACTTTCTAGTAGAGCAAAACGAATAACGTTAGGGTGTATGAATTTAACATCCATCGTAGCAGCAGAAATATTTCTGACTTGACTCATGTTTTTTCGGCAGTTCACAAGTCAAGTCAAGTTAAAAAATTTTCGATCCAAGTCAAGTCATGCCCAGTCACAAGTCCCTGTAAAAAAAGACTATCAAAGTCAAAGTCAAGCCGTCGAGTCATTGAAAAGTTGTTCAAGTCAAGTCAAAGCCAGTCAAAAATGACTTGACTTGAGTTGGACTTAAGTCATTTTTGACTTGACTCGCCCATCTCTGCTGTGACTATTGCACTCGTACTCACACCCTCTTCTAAAATTCTCTATTATTCTCATATGGAATAGAGTGCTGTAAAGTGCTTGATAAAGTATTCTGAACTTACTTTTCGACTAGATAAAATATGCACAAATGCGGTAGTTGTAAGCCTTTTTGTTAGCAAGTATCTAGTCACGGACGAAAAATAATATTTTATCGTATGCAATCATGTTAGCAAGTATCTAGTCACGGACGAACAAATAATATTTTATCGTATGCAATCATGTTAGCAAGTATGTAGTC
>OENM01001874.1:0-25082 GCA_900239745.1 Rotaria magnacalcarata | reverse complement strand
CCCCCGTCCCCCGTCCCCTCCTCCCAGAAACGTAGAATTCTTTTTTTCCTAGTGTGACGGATGTCAATTGAAATTCATTGCAAACTTATCTCAAAGCCAGTTGAGTTTTTTTGAATATCGGATGTTTTATCTTTCCGGGAATCACTGCAAGAACAATGGTCGTTTACCTCAGGTTTCTCCAATACTCCGTTGTATTGTATGCGCTTTGAGCTGACGTAGTAAACTACCGATGAAAGAGATCACAAGAATTTATCTGTATTTTTTTTTCATTTTTAGTATAACTCCGGTGAGTAGATCGAACGGAATAAATTTAAGATATGGTATCTCAGTTCCACTTATGAATGTAACAGTGTGCTCTTTTCCCTGACTAGGGAACATTCCCAAGTGATTCGCATCGTCTGCTCTCATATTTTTCTCATAGGTAGAATCCAATGAGACTAGGAAAAGCCTCAAGGATTTTGTCTCCTTGGGCATTTCCTCCGAAGTTATGACCGGTTTACTGAATTATCAATCTTGTTCAAGGAATTTGTAGAAAAATTGAATATAGTAATTCTGAGCTGACATTTTGTGTAACAATACATATCATTGATATTAGAAAATTGTAAAACTTTTCGTTAAGAGCGATGCATTCTTTTATAGTTATGGCAGATTGAAGAAAAGTCAATTTTACGATGATTTTTGGACCATGGCCGTTGTTTTCAATGTGCAATATCTCTAAAAGAATCCACCGGTTTTAACTGAAAGTTTTACAATTTTCTAATATCAATGATACGTATTGTTAGACAAAATGTCTGCTCAGAACTCCTTTATTCAATTATTCTATAAATCCCTTGAGCGAGTTTGAAGATTCAGTAAAACGGTCATAACTTCGATGGAAAGGCCTAAAGACACGAAATCGTTTAGGCTTTTCCTAGTCTCATTGGATTCTACCTTTGAGAAAAATATGAGACCAAACGATGCGAATCACTTGGGAATGTTCCCTCGTGAGAATGAGCGATTTATATTTACAAAAAATAATTCTCTTCAAAACTAATTGTGGAAATTTCAATTCACCTTAATTCGTTGAAATTGGTTTTATGTACATTTAGAATAGATATAAACCTATAACATAAATTTAAATTCACTTATATTGGATTCTAATGAATCAAAGTAAGATTGGAAAGTATTCAAGTTGGATTTATCTTTTGAATGAATTCAGATCGACACAAAAGACATTTTTTGAATTTACATTAGAATTTGAAAGAATGTAAATTCAAGATAAACTAACAGAATAATGGAAGTTCAATTTTTTTATCGAACGATCACATTCAACTTGTTATGGCATTAGACATTGTTTCAAAAAATGTCTTTGTAATATCTTTCTATGAGAACAGAAATTCGTTTTTGTACAAATAATTGTGTCAAAATTTGTCTGTGTGCAATGTCGTTCGTATAGAGCATGTTATGTTTTATCAACATATTGCTATTTGTTTATTTATGAAATGGTATATTAATATAACAATAGTATCTTTCAGATAAAATTTATAATTTTTTATTGCTATCAACAATATTGAGGTAGGAGCCAATCATAACATACATGCAAACTATTTGTGATCTGTTTCTTTTGATTCTAAGACCCCAGACACACCAAAAAATTTAAAACCGAATTAACCAATGAGATCGCTAGAAACGTTAAAACAGAATTAAGTCATCTTTTCGAGACGAATTAACGTTAATGCACCAATCAGATATGATTTCGTTTCACCAATAGAAATAAAAATGTGGCGCCTTCTACATCTACGTTTTTCCGAGCGTGATACTCACGAATTTTTTTCTAGTGAATGCTTTATAATTTGTTTTGCTATAAGTTTACTTCGTAAATATTTTTTCTCTGTTTTTCAATAGTTCTAAAAGTTTTCTAATAAAAAGGAAATACATGATAATTTTTTTGTTTATGTTTCGTAATGTAGTAACTTGTTCTTGATCTAATAATCTATTTTAAAATAGATTTCATTTCATTAATTTATTAACAATGCTTTTGAGAATGATGTGTTAGTAAGCGCACATGTACGTTAGCGACACTTCTCATGCATTAATAATTTTTACTATGCACTNTTAATTCATGTAAATGGTTTCTAGTTGTTATTTTGTATTTACATAACTAACGTATTATGAGTAGTGATATTGATTCATGTGATTTAAAAAATAAAACTTGCGATTGCGAATTACAATGAAAAAGCACATTTTGTAAATGCACTAATAGAAAAAGAGTAGATGGCGCAGGACACGCAAAAGTACGCGCACCATTTTTTGCTTATGTCACATATCGGTTCGCGCACCGAGCGTGACGTTTGTCACGCGTACCGATGGGGTGTACGTCATGCGCACCAATATGCGTACGTACGCGCACCAAGACGCACGGGATGACTTGGGATTAATAATTTTTACTATGCACTGCATACATGAAAGAGGCCTGCTTCATACTCTGATTGGCGGATTAACTGCTTAGTGTGGACGCTTGTTGAATTAAAACAGAATTAATTCTGACGAATTTTTGGTGTGTTTGGGGTCTAAGAAATACATTCGCATTGTTTTACACGAGCAATTTATTAAGAGATTGTGTTCAGAAAAAAGTTTCTTATTTTCTTATTTTCTATATCATAAGCTATTATTGAATGAGATCTAATCATGAATCTCTCAAGTTTGGTCGAAAGAAAAAATGTCAAAAATAAAAGTGCAAGTACAGGTGGCGCTATACTCCATTTCGATATTTTTTTCCGACCAATTCGAGAAATCCTAGTCATATGAGAAAAGCAAGAGTATTATCTATGTCATTTTCTTCTGAGAAAAAGTCAGATTTTATTTGAAAACAGCATGTGATATATCAAAATATAAAATAATCGTAGATTTTCATTGACGATAAATAGAATATATTTCAAAACCATATATAGGAAAAAAATTTCCATTGAGAAAATTGATGATACTATAAAGGCATAATATCGAACTCCTAATATTGAGCTATCGATAAAGCGACACCAAATTCTTTTTCATAGCAATGAAATTGCGCGAAAAATCTTAGAATGGAGAAAATTATTTTGTTTTAGTGCTAATCCACAATCACTCACTTTCCAAATATTAGTTGAATATCATTTGCTTCAATGACTGTTTTAGGATGTAGCTTGTACTTAGTTCAGTTCAATATCATTAAAAAAATTGAATTGGCTAATTTTACTTTCAGCTTTGTCATATCGACTACTCAAAAAACTTGAAGTTAAAGAGCATTACCTTTCGGTTTTTATCAAGTGATGTAAATAAAACTTGATATAAAGTCTAATTAAAGTGGTATTTATTTTTCACTGATATATTATGAGCTAAACGAAAACATTTCTGTCTTAATGGGTGACTGCCTTTTCCATCTCAAACATCAGCTGATCTTTATTGAAATGCATTTAGTAGCGTAAGTATAACCAGTCATCGGTTGGCAAGTAACTTGAATAGAAGAATGATTTGTCTAAATTGAAAAACACTCGTGCTCACTTTTCAGCATCATACGACAAAATAAAATCAAAAACGGTTTTGTGACAAAATTAGTGACTATTTATTACGAAAATTAAAGTTCTAAATAGGCAAAATGACTTTGAATTATATAATTTCTATTGTTTACTAATATGATTCGATTTTGCTGAAATACAAAAACAAAATATATAATAATCTTTACTTTTAATTCGTCATATCCAGTGATCTACATGAAAGTTTTTTTTTTCTAATTAGAATAACACTCATTGATCACTTTGACAATATAAATAGTCTCGAGAAATCGGTTAATCAAACCCTAGACAGCGTCTAGCGGGAGGATGAAATGATCTAAACAAAAAAAGGTCATTTGAAGAACAACGATGTTTTTATTCATTATTTAGATCTGATCGTGCAAACGAAATTTTTAAATAATGTAAGTGAATGAGTATCCATTTTTCATTAATCAGGTCTCGCTGTCCAAATTAAAACATAAAATCTGTTTTAAAGTAAAGAACGTTTTATTTATTTTTATGAAAAACATTAAATGATCCAAATATCATCTTACATTACATCTTTTTGCTGAGAATTTGCTTTGTCTCTGATTTAAACAATTTTTAAAATCTTTGTGAATTAAATGTGAAGGAGTTTTATGCATACATTTTGCCTTTTGTAAATTCTCTTAACATCACTCATATATTTCGTGCTTTAGTCTGAAAATTTAAAAATTGTTAATTTACAGTTCATGAAAGTAATTGTATGATATGTATGCATTTTACTCAATAAAACGAGATTTGACAAAAATATACGAATAAAAATAACTTATATAATAATATAGATGGCGCAACTTTACGAACCCATCGTGTTGTTATAGTAACAAATGGTTTGCTGGATAGAATGATTCCAAGTGGAACGAAAGAGATTATTGAAATTTCACGTTGTCATTTTCTTTAGGTTTTACCTACTAGATATAAATATTCAGGAAAAAATATAATTGGTTTAAAATAGTTTGTGTTCGTTATCGCATAATTTAAGTTAGATCATCTAGCAATCGACAAAGACATTAACGTGTAGCTTTTTATCAAAAATATCTAACAAACGGGTTTCTTTTGCTTTAGTATGTACTTTTTCTTTATTAGAAACGGCAATCATGGAAGTTTTTAGTAGTTTCATTTAGATTAATATCGAATTTTATTTTGTCGTTATGCTTAAGCGGAAGTCTGCCGCCGAATACTTTGAGCGCAACCTTGAAAACTGTTGTGAAATGACACGAAATTTGAATTTGGCAAATTTTTTACCTGAATCGACATCGATATTAGAAGTGTATGAAAATTATACGAAAGCATATGGTTTTAATAGCTTAACCTTTTTTTTATCGTCATTGATTGGATTTGGTCATTTTGGAAATAATTCATCAACGTATTGTGCTGAAACCAATAGCCAAACAAAAACAAGTTTATTTTTAGTTATAGTTGGTGCAAGTGGTATAATTTTTGTTGGGGTATGACTATTTTCTATGATTATATTTGATGTTCCTTTTAGCTTCTAAAAAATCGAAATACATACAAAAGGTATATGATGCAACAACAACAGCCGAAAAGATCCTGTTCACGCAAAAAAGCGAAGCGGACCAAATCGAACTAGCTGTCTTTGCTTTAAAATACACCAACACGAAAAATATTGAAAGTTTATCAACACCGTTACCAAATGATATTTTACGAAAAATTACCTTCATTGAACAATCGTTATCGTATCCTGAAGCGATGCGATCGCTAACAAGATCGAACTTGTTCTTTTGTGCACCAGAAGGTGATTCTATATTAGACCAATTAAATTTTTTTGATCACGATAAAGACAATATTCCAATGCGAGGATGTGCAAGTGCTCTTTTCGATGGTCAATCAATAACACGATCAAATTTTCATGGGCGTACGATTATTGAGAATAAAACTCTATCAATTTGTGTTGGTTCAACAGGTGCCAAATGGTTGAATATTCTGCTTCACTTATTTGATAATTTGACAACAGATGGGTTTCATCCTCGATTTCTTTTACATTGTGTCGAGCCTGCAACAACTATTGATGGTAAGTAAACGTTTTTTAAATTTACTAACACTATTTCTCGCTTTTGAGTATTTAATCATGAACATATTGATAAAATAAGTAACTAGGATATATATATATATATACATATAATATGATCGAAAAGTGATTGACTAAGTAATATATGATTAATATATGGTAATCAAGATATATTTCATTTATTATTTGGTCACTCTTATTTTTGATCGAGTTCGCCGAAGTGTCATGTAGTTTTTGGGTAACTACGCAGTATCTATAAAACAAAACATAGATTAGTATTTACATATATGCACTGTCACCTATTTCAGTTCTGTTATATTTAAAGCTGACCTCTTATTAGCACTGTCAAGGCATCGCATAATATTTGTCTTTTAATTTTAATCATTAGATTAATCGAATATTTATTTTGTTCTTACTTGTTTTTGTGTTGATCATCATGTTGATATACATTGTATTGCAACGATAGATTTTTCAAAAGACTTCAGTATCCATCTATTTTGTGATCGATTTTGAAAGCATTTTCGTTCTTTTTAACTGTTCGAAGAGCATATACGTATCTTTGCATTATTAGCAGAATAATATAATATGATGCTTCACGTCCACTAACATCCATTGTTGTTTCATGGGCAGCTATACATGTAACATCTGTATATTCAAACATGAAGTCATGAATGTCTGTCCACATGATATTAACACGAGATCATATTGTTTTTAGCAATTGTTCTATCTGATATGTCTACAAGGTTTACAACAGACGTTTTCGTTGCTGTATCAAACTATTCATACTTGATAATTCAATTATATGTGAACTTTAAATAGAATACTAAGAGACAGAATTTCACATTCTTATTGTTGCTACTATTGAAAAATCCTGATACTAATTCTCCGCATTATTATCCACCATCACGTATGATACCATTCCACCACTAGCATAAGAAATAAGCGAGAGTTATGTTACATCATTGGCTTCACATCCCTCTTAATTATAATACATTCACTTCACGGAAAAGCTCATCTTCTACCGATAACTTGCAAAAGCATGTTAAGATTTATTATTCATTTCACTCCTATATTTCCCTCTCGTCGTCAACACACGATTAATCACAATGCAGCTCTTGCATACGGTATTTCAGCTTGAGTATATTATACTGCAAAAAATGCATCTATCATTCTAATTAACAGTCGTACAATTCAGGGTAATACTTCAACTATGTCAGGCGGTGGCTCCGCATCTAAAAGTTCTATCTCGTACATGAAAGGGTTTGTCTGCAGCTCATTAAGTGTTAAATGTAGATCGTTCAATAGACCAGTAATAACTGTACGTCGTGGAAGCATGATGCACTACAAATCCAGCAACATACTGCTAATATCTTCGTGATAATTTATTCTAATTGTACGAATGGTGAAGCATTTGCAAATCTATAGTATTAAAACCAGCATACCCCGCTCTTGTCAAGGTTTGCTGTAAGAACGACGAAAATAGGAGACGTTTTATATTCTCCGTTAGTCCCAGTTGCTATTTGAATTATTGGTATTTTGCGAATAATATATGTACATTCATATCTGGAAAACGGTTAAAAGAGAAGTTTATTTAGGAATCTGAAGTTTTTCAGAGTTTTGAAATCAATATTCAACGGATTTTTTATTCATAATGTCGTTTTGTTTAGGAAAAGAAAGTCAACTAAATCGTGCAAGACCATCAATTGTCCATTTATATATTATACGTGGTCTTATGGGTAATCGAATTCAAGTTTTTTCACCCGATGCCAGCGTATATATACAACCATACTTGACATCCTTAAATTCAAAAGAACCACATCCCGGTATCAAATTTCGAGCGACAACATCTTATGAACAAGTCGTCGAGAGACGTGGTGCTGAATTGATTATACGTCTGGCTTCAAACATTCAATACCAGAAAGATATACTTGCTGTTATATCTAAAATCAAACAGCTTGATTTTTTAAATTACGACCAATTTTTTATCGATCAAGCCAAATCAATTATCGAAGCAATATTTGGGCCATCACCAGATTTAACGAACGATGTAACAACAGCAATCAATGGTTCAAAAATGATAATCACAAAACAAACATGTGAAGAAGCTGTACATATCTTTATCGATGTACTAATACCGCAGCATTTTATTTTGATGAACAATCGTGTTAATGCCGATAGCACTGAAACGCCAACAGAATTAAGAAATCAAACTGATATTTTAAAATTACCTTATCGTTTTTTTTATAAAACCACGTTATTTGGAAATCGAGGTGTATTAAAGAATATCCACAAAGATGAAATAGATCATTTTCTAAATCGATTGGTTCGTCGAGGTATTCTCAAAAAAGGAAAATTTTTGAAATCATCGAAACAAAGTGGTACATATGAATCATATTTAAAATATTTACCATCTGATCCATTAGAAGAAAAAGAATTATCGTTCGAACTACAAAAACATCATATACAATTTGATGAATATCAAGATATTTACAAAGTAAGTGCTGTTTCACCAGATGGTACAATTTTAACTGTTGATGGGGAATTCGTAATGAAAAAACAAAATGTTAACTTTATGGTATTAAATAATCATCAAGACACGTATGTTACACAAAGTACTTCAGATTTAGCACATGGTCAAGTGACATCAATTGTTAATGTTTGCGGTGGAAATGGTGAGTACTAGCTGCGGCGAATTCTTTTTATTTGAATGATTACCGAAAACAATAAAATCAAAACCAGTAAATTGATCAGCAAAGAACGTCCCTACAAAATACAGGAAACATTTTTTCAATCCACATTTTCCTTTAGCGTTTAATTTGGCAAATGTACATGATGAAGTGTCAATGGATGCGGTTGATCAACAAGTTGATCAATTTGATGAACAACTATTGAATTCTTTATTTAACACAGGTAAACGTTTTCTTGTTTATTGATAAGTTTCGTCATTGTGTACCATTGTTGACTCAGGTGGTGATGTATCTGTACGAAGTTCCATTTTTGATCGTCAGCCACAACCGCAGTTGGTAATATTGTCAACGAACAATTGTGGTAAATCTTGTCAATTGTTTGGTTGTATGGCAAAAAACTTTTTCATTCTTATTTTAGATAATTTTTCAATGAATCAACAACAATTATTAGTGAACAACGTTGATTCACCAAGTGGCTTTTCAGAACAACAGCAACAAGTACAAACCAACAAGAGTAAGCCTTCATTTGAAGTTTCTATCTTTTTTAGGCCTATATTCTGGCAACCATAAAATGTTTATGTCCTATCGACGGTAGCTCGACTTTCTTATCAACAGTATAGTTTTTATCGTGCAATTAAGAATGGATGGGGAAACTTATATTACTGTGTGTTGTTACACTTCTTAGTGGAAAGTCTGGCAACCAAATACTTCAATTATTTGCCAAGTGTATTAAAATTGTTATTTTGGCGTTTCAAAATATTGATAAAAACTCACGATATTCATACATCAGAGATCGAAACTAAATCAAATAGAACGTAACATCACTTTAGTTGAGTCCGATCTTTTTGGTATTGAATTTTTTCAAAAGTAGGTAGCATCTCATGGAATACAAATACTTTTATTCGATTTCTTCTGTGGATCAGAAACACCAAGAAAAAACAAGAAACGCTGCGACAACGAAATCTAGCAATATAGTTTCTCCTAGTTAAATAAGTACCGACGAAGTATATATAATTTTTTATGTTAGCTAGAAAAAAATCAGATGAAACACTAATTACTATCTTGAAGTCATTTTTTGTAAAGACTATTTTATTATCGTATTTGAGCAGTCATTGGATAGCAGTTGAACATCTTAAGAAAAAAAACAGAATGATTTATACAAGATTAGTTATTAGTTATGTAACATGGCTGAGAAATTCCAAGTCAAAGAGCAATGGTAAAAATTTTCAGATGGACACTTGTAATTGGCATGAACTCAATCGGCTTAGTAATCTTATATCAAACTAATGATTGGCGTAGATGGAAAAGGAAACAGTACCTTATTACAGTATATGTTATGAGAGAGTTCATCAATTATAGCACGCTTAAAATTTAGTTTAAAATGTGCAATCAAGTGGTACAGATATCAACTGCAGCTTAAATATTGTTGTTAATTCTAGAATTTTTTCGATGATACTTTGTTAACAAGCCATGAATACCATTTAAGCATGATTAGGTTTCTAATAAAAGAATTTTTCATCTTTTAATGATAAACATGTGATAGTAAAGCAAAGAAATAATATTGATATTGTTCAATGATGCTCAATCATTATTTGTTGTAACTGTACAAATAAATTTCCTTGAAATTAAACTTATCAGAAACGTGTCAATATTTTTTAATCTAAAGCTTTTTGATTAGTTGTCTTGCCGCTCAATTTTCGCTTGCCTCATTTTGGAAGACATACCTAGTTCATGAAATTCTGCTCTTTCCAGCATCAATTGAGCTTTTATTCTCTAATTCATTGACATTGAAATTTTACTAGTAAGCTTATCCAATACAAATGTAACTTCTATCTTACTATTTCTTCTTTTAAAGAAAATCATTTTTCAATGCTAATTGAAAATGGCAATATAGAGAAGGTGATTAGAATAGAACAAAAATAAAAATAAATACTTTGCTACGAAAATAACATTATATTATAAGTACTAACTGGTATGTGTCAAAATATTGATTTCTTTTTTCTGTGAGTTTGAATCGAATGAATGAATTCAAATCAGAATCGAAAATTTTAAACGTAATTTCAAACAAAACTAAAACGATTCGAATTCAAATAAGAAGCTTGTTACTCGTTTCAATCTCTTATACGTATGAATAAGATATAGTATATGAATTGACGGATATTCTACTCACAATGATTCGAATATTTTCAAAGTAGTAAAATGATCATTGATTGAATATGACTCATTCATATTAATGCAACCTTTTTTTGTGAAAGATCATTTAAAGCTATACATGTGAAACAACCTGTTATATTTCTTTTTATTTTGCTTCAGACGAGCCTTACATAGCTCAAAGGGAAACTTCTTTAGAAAATGAAGTGCAAAATCGTTTACAAAGTACTACTCAATTACAAGAAGAAGAGCCCGTCATATGTGATTGTAGTAAATGATATTTTAGTATTGATTTGAGTTGGTGCAGTTTTTCTGCAATGTTTATCTTTGTATTTTGAGGTCAAATGGAAATAATTCCTATCTTGCACGATATCAAAAACGATTTTCTTCATGCTCAAGAACCAGAAACATCAAATATGGAAATAGGTAATGAAAAGCAAAACAGTAAAAATCTCTTGCGCATACTATATGTTGTTGATAATGTTGATTATTTATAATTTGTCAATTTATTTCAGAACTTTGCCAATCACCGTTACAAAACCAATTACATTTACAGGATTCGATTTCCATGCAACAGCATACGTCAAAAAGTTCTGACGGAAATGAACCATATGCGCCTCAACCAATCAATGGAAATGATTCATCTCGAGGTGGTAAGCATCACAAAAGTTCTCATTCACTTTACCATATCTTCTTCGTTGTTAATTGGAACCATATGTTCTTTTAAATCTATAGCACGTATGACATACGACCAATTCACAGGTTCAATTCCAATTGCATCAACTCCTATTCTATCAACCGGTCTGTACCTAATTATTTTTGTACTCAGATTATATACATTCAATTTTTTGCTTTATTCTATCATATAGAAAGTGTTGCTAATTCATCACTAAATTCGTTCATATTATCGAATGCTTCAACTTCTGAAAAGCCAATATGGAGTATCGATCCATTTGAGGCATTAAAAAATCCAAACGCAATACCACCACGCATTTTGTCAAAATGCAAACAGATGCTCTTATCAACATCACCGATCATTACCAAAACGTGCTGGAATCGTCGTTTTGGTGGCGATAGCAATTTATGTTTATCAGCAATAAAGTTATTGATGGTGGCAGATTTATTAGAAGAAGGCAATTTTTCAGCTACTACGACTAATACATTTGTTAGTTGGATGAAGAAATTGCCACTGGATACGAATAACATTTCTGATACATTAGAATTTCAACAAATGAAACTAGATACCTTTAATGTTACGTGGCAACAATATGCATCATCATTCAAGGAAACAGCTTTTGGTCACAGCAAGAGATTCTCATTTGTATCAACAGAAGCAGCCGAAATTCTTCGAAGTAAACCATATAGTGATGTTGGATTTATACTTAATGAATCAGCTGTTTTAACAAAAAAAGGTAAATGCATATAAAATACTTCTGTCATGAATCTATTTTTCAATAAGCTTTTTTAGACACAAGTTCTGCTCAAAACGTAAACAAAGCAATGGATATATCTTCCAATCCACCCGAGTCAATTGCTTTAATAAGTCCAAATGGTATATTTATAAAATTGTTATTTTTCAGGCGAAAAATCTCAAAATACTAGATAGATACATTAAAGAAAATATTTCTGACTTTAGGTTGAACTGCAAGGGGGAAACAGCAGACTTTTGGGCTTCAAGCTACTTTGAGCTATTTGAATGATACTTGAATGGTACTCGATGGTACTTCATTGGTACTTTAATGGTAGTTGAATGAACTTTGTGATACTTTGAATGTACTTGGAGTTCCTTCTATATACTTGAATCGACTTGAAGTTACTCTTATGCTTTCGTATACTTTGTGTACTTCAAGTCTGCTGTTTCCCCTTGTTTAACTGATTCAAGTTTGGGGACAACAAACAATAATGATACAACAATAAATTCTAATACACTAGATAATATTAATAACTTCCTATTGTGCAATACAGAGTGTCTTTTGCGAAAAAGTTAGAGTAAATGGCTTGTATATTTCACACACGATTGTTCCTTGATTAGAAAAGCATGGTTTTCTAACAAAAACAATTTTTTTTCTATTAGATCTTAGTTCAATTACAGTTGATTCAAATACACGATTAGAGACGGCATCAATTACTACTACATCTGTATCACATCAACTTTCCTCATCTATCGAATTACACGACGTTTCGTTAAATGCAGCTTCTGGTATATATTTTGTTTCTATATTATATGTTTTTAGATGTGATTCTTTATCGAAATACTAAGTATTTGCTTATTCCTTGAATTTTGCATTCTATGTGATTCGAACCAGAAAAAATCGGCGGTAGTCTCATATGTTAACGATATGACAAGGGTTTGAACCTACTAATCTATTATCTCATGAATCTAGAAATAAATGTTCAATTGTATAAGCAAGAAATTGGATGAGTAATTTTTTTAATACAAAGTTTTTAATTTTTTGTATATTCATATGTCGTACGTTGTTTTTTGAGTAACGTTGGGTCATCCGTGAAAAAAATGAAATATATAGTGCCTATGTTTTTCTCAAGAAAGCTTAGATTGTATATAAGAATAGCAGAAGATACGTAAATGTTTAAAACAAGAGAACTTTATCAAAAAGATTACTCCATAAATTTATTGTGCAAGTCAAATTATATTACCTTTTAGAGCCGTTAGATTATGAAAAGCTTCCATGAGTACAGTTATTGACTTTTCTTCACTGCTTTCTTTTGGTGACAAGAATGAAGAGTCGGGAGATAAATTTCACTTGAAACAATTAAGGCTATCATTAATGTAGGGTACAAAAATAGGCAAATAAAAATAGCAAAAACCTGTGAATCAGTCAATTAAAATAAACGTGATTTATACTGACAATGTTGTACTGTAATACAATATATCAGCATTCGTTCCACAAAAACCGTCTCTGATCTAATCATAGAAAATTACACAGATACCTTCTGTATAAATTTTGACTGAAAAAGTGATGTTATATTGTCATTCAATAAGAAATGTGTTGCTATAGTAGCATCTGAAATTTTGAAATGATATGTTAAAGTTGTTTTTTATGATTCTTCTGCTCTTATCAACTATACTAAAGCATGCAAATAAGAACTACATGTATACTTCAGTATTTATTTTTTGGCTGACGACGTACCTTGGTAATCCAAAGAACCGTTGGAAGCTTGTTAATGAGACGTTATTCATATGAAGTTCATGTCAGTTTAAAATCAGTGGCTGAGATGTGCTTTCGTTTTTAGAGGAGATGAGGGAGTGTGTATACCAATATTACTTCAGCAGGCTTTTTAGATCGTAATCGACATGATATTATATTTTACAGAAATTAGCTGCGAGCTTATTTTAGAACTTCTTTCCAATCATTCTTATGGATAAAGTATGCGACAGTAGTTCTCTTTATGAATACAATAAACACCAATCGACGATCTTGTCCTGTTCTTTCCAGGTTCTTGTTTTTCTTGGTTTTCAGACAAGATTCTTTTTCTATTCCTTCTATACAAGATTCTTGTCTGAAAAAACTGATCTTGCCTTTCTGAGAAGATTCGTGTAGACCGAATCTTGGCTGGTGAGGCAAGAAGTTCTTCTCCAGACAAGATTCTTGTATTCTTGCTTTCTTGCCTGATTCTTGCTTTTCTTGCATTCTTGAGTGGTTCTTATTTTTCTTGATATTCTTGTCTGATTCTTTTTTCNTTTTTTTTAATTTTAACAATAATGAGTTCATTTGTCTAATTTATCATTTAAAACATGATAGCGTTTACCTGATTTGCTGTTTTGGAGAGATTCATCATATATTTGCGTTTCATCAATTGAAGAGAGTGGTTTATTCTAAACATATATAGTCATGAAATACTAGGCCTTTTATGTTATGTTGAAATTTCGACAGAGATCACTCATGTTAAAAATAATCGTAATAAAAAGACAAAAAAGAAAAGATTGTATCCTGATAGATTATACTGTATCGGCTACAATACATATAATCTAACGTCAGTTATTATTTCTTACAGGGATGCCGACGATTGATTCAATACCAACTGGCTCATCTACTCCAAAACGAACAAGAAAACATTTGAGTCCTATAAGAACTCGATCGAAAAGTCGACGACACGAATTTTGAACACCCTAACGTGTCCTATCTACTCGTTTTTTTGTTGTTGTTACGAAAATCATATTTTTTTTCGCTTCTATCAGTTATTTGTGTATGTTTCCTTTTTGTTTCTTGTGTTCATATCCATACTCATGTGCTGAAATCACTTATGTTAAATGAAAATATTTACTGTTTTTTTTTTGTGTGTTATATACAGGTGATTTATGTCATGTCATTCGCTGCTCATTACATAACTGTTCCTTGAAATACATATTGAAATATTTATAAAATATCTGTTACGGAGTTTATATATTTATTTGATACGATGTTTAGCATTAAAAATGATCCAAGGAACCCATGTTTAATATAAAAACTTCAGTCTATCGAGCTTTCTTGCTATAACGGAAAGATCGTACTAGAATAGACTACTTGGGATTTTGTGTATATGTTGGTAGTCTTAAAACGTGAAAAAGGAAATTTATTTTAAACATCTGTTAATTTAATGTTATCTATCATATCTCAACTAATTTGATTCCGATTTGTTACTTTAAAGTCGACGATGAAACCTTTATGTCAGACAGAAATGAACAATTTTCAAAATTAATGCTTCCATTATTTGTTTCTAGATATTTTAATTTCTGCGTAGGTTCATTTTGTGTTTCAATTGGCATGAAGTAACGAACACTAAAAATAAAATAATATAGCTTGTGAAATTCCTTTTTTTTCATTTTCAGTGTCTTTCTATTTCTGTTGGATAAGGAATACTTTCTATACACATAATATATCTCAATGCCAGTAAGTTCGAAAGATCATCGACACATTTCAAGGGTCTAGGCATGTTTCTTTATAATTTATAGATTTCATAACCTTAATGTGCATGTATTTTATTGATGAACAGCAATAGCATCACAATATATCAGCGTGCGTGCAGAATATTGTTTATGCAACCAGAATAAAATGACTCTGAAAATGCAAAAAGGAATTCCATAAATTATAGCAATTTTTTATGCTTGCCGCTTTAAGCCAATTGTACTACAAAAAGAATCTACGGAACAATGAACCGATATAGCAACACAAATAACGAAAGCCTTTGTTGAAATAACTATTGATATTTGGTATAGAGACTTCACCATAGGATTAAACGAAGCAAATTCTATTTGAATCAGTTACGATATTTGAGATTAAAAAAAACTAAAAGATGAATATGAAATAGAGTTCCTTGTTTAAGTCTTAAAGCTATTAAAACATATGACTAATTCAGTAGTGTTAAACTTGAAACTTGAATTCAGTTGAAAATAGAAAATAGAAAATTTCAACTTTCAACTCATAGCGATATATGTATGAGTCGCGATTATTCAGAATCCTATTGGTTTTAAAGTTGAAAGTTAAAAATTTCAATTTTCAATTGAATTCAAGTTTCAAGTTCGACATATATGGACTAATTCGAAAAAGTCTGTTCTTTGTAAGCTAGCGTTACATTTATTGTGTAGGAGATAAATGTTTTAATTAATTAGAAAAGATTGAAGATGACTTTTTATATAATCAAGTTGTATTTATGAAAAACTGATGTGATGTGTACGCACTCTTTGAGACTTCTCATTTTGATTCATGCTCTTTTTTTTGTTTACTTTGTTGTTTTGTTAGATTTAGTTTGAATTATCATGTCATCGAATTATAAATTAGTAGACAACGACGAGATGTATATTGTAACGTTGCATCGTATCTTCAAAATTAAGGTTATTCAATTAATAAATGATCTAAATAATCGATTAGACAAGTATATCAAAACACGAGTCAAAGATATCTGTGTTATTGTCAATTCAACATTTAATACGAATTACACAGAGACAACAATTAATGAGATTATCTTTCGTTTAGATAATGAAGAAATGAAAGATTTATTTCATACTTATAATGTCGATATTTTAGTGGCCAAATACATTTCCAGTGCCGTAACTGATACGGAAGCAACATTAATATGCTTAAAACCATTTATAAATACATGCATTAAATGTCAAAAGCAGTTACAAACTAAATTTAATCGAAGCATCGACATATATGATATTGACAAAGTTATCAAAGGGGGTGTTTATACTTGCTGTTGTGTTGAATGTAACTATGCTGTATGTAAACACGTTATATAGATTTTAACGATAATATTTACAGTAGAATAAGTTCAAAAATGCTGAAGAAGCCTTTTTCTAGTTGTAGAAGTTGATAGATCGAACGGTCATCTTATTCAGTTTCACGAAAAAAACTTCGGATTCTACGTTCCTAAAGGTTTGGAGAACTTTCTTGATAATGTCACTTTTTTATCGTAGCAGTTAATCGGACAATTCTTTTCTTTACTAATGCGTACATTTAGAAAAACATATTTCGAATTGTTTCTCATGTAATAGAGAAACATACTTTCTACATATATCCTATCATGAAAGATGGCTGCAAACAGCACTTCTAAAATGTTCTCAATGGATTATTGTTGGAACATAATCTTTCATGGATTTTGATATTGCCACGGTAACGGCTGTGCCAACGGTGCAAGAGACGTAAATAACTGCGTTATATTTTAAAGTCTCTTTCAGACCACCTGTCTCTTTACAGAGTAGTAGACTTCATCTTCTCTTTATAATTTCAACTGATGTAAAACCTCGTCAAAGTGTTAAGGATAATTAGTCATTAAAAATTCATTTTCATATTTCAGTTTCACAGTGATATCTAGATGTCCAGCTTTATCGTCTCCAACGAATAATGTGTTTTGAGCTGAAATTCTTTCCCCATTGAATCTGAGAATTTTTATATCTTTGTAGAACCAAGAAAGCTTTCCAAATCTGGTAATTGTATTTTAGATTGTATTCCAATTTTGGAGTATGTCATGGCGCAGAAAAAGTTTCGCTATCTCATGATAATAGCATCGAAAGATTCTGATGTGAAAGGAAAGCATTAACAAACAGACAAAACTGTTGCAGTATTTTTTTTGTTGTACCAAAAACTACAATATTTTCTAAACAGCTCTCCGAAAAATGCATGACTCTTTAATACAAAAGTTTTCTTTCACGTTCAATAAAGAAGGAAACTAGCCCTAACAAATAGTGAAGTCAAAATAGACACGTATTTATTTCTTCCCTCGAACGTTTGTTGTACAAAATGTTTATTGTAATTGTTGAAATATTTTTTGCTTATTTTAAGTATTGGCCCAATTATTACGAAAAAAAAAATTCTAATCAAAGATTAGTAACGCCACAATCAATATACAATCAGGAATATATTTATTTTGGTGGTAAAAAGGATATTCTTTGAAGCTGCTAATCCATTTTACATCACTTTTTCTTCGACTCTACACTGGCTTTGAAAACTTTCAACATTCATTTAACTTATCGATGAAAAAATATTGCGCTTTAGCTCCAGATATGGAATTAGTAAGTATTTGCGTAATACCAGAAGTCTTTGCAACATTTTAGAGATAATTCTTTGCTGTTATTGAAATAAAGTGACAGCGTAGACAGTGAATCGTTTTTTTCTGATGATTTTGAATTTCAATTCAAGCTTAAACCAGTAGTATAGAATTCAAGTAACGAAACTAGTCCTTTGTTATTTATCCTTTGTCTATGCTTAACCTGATCAGTCGACGAAGAGCATTGGACACGGCTCACTTTTCCAGTCAAAGTGAATTATGCTGCACCAATAGTAATTGTTATATTGCCATTTGATTAAAAAATTAATTGTTCTGATACGAATTTTACAAATTCAGATGTAAGCAAAATGTTTACAGAGCTAAATAAAATAGCAAGAACTTTCATATTACAATTAAAGTGTATGGAGTAGAAGCGTTCTACTATCTATTATTTTTCAGTCTATATGCTTGACTAAATAATGAAAAGCTTGAGCATTATGCATCTGAAAATGACTTATTAGTCAATTATAATAGAGTAAGATAAGACTTATTTTTGAATGAACAAGTTTCTGAAAATGTCTTCGCGCGTACTACAGTAACAGCTACAAATGACTATACATGATTCCATTCTGCAGATATAAGTTATTCCGGAAATGAACCTTTCATTCCAGTAAATTTATTTCTGTAAACAAAATTGGATGGTAAAAGTCTTTTTGTTCGCAACGATGATTAATGTTTTTACTGTATTTGAAATAAAGTGATTCGGTCTTTTGCTATATGTTGCTGTAATTTCTAGAAGTATTTTATTTTCCAAGTATCATAAATAAAGTTAGCACGGGGTTCTCCTAATAGTAAAATTAATTATGAGTATAGACGATCGAAATAGTAACAAGTGTATCTGATAAAATACACTTGATAACCATTTCAAAAACCTTTCATGTTACTTTTAATGTTCGATCAAAGTTATATTCATGGTTATTTCACTTATTTCCTGTATGCACTCAAAAGCATATCGTAGAATAATTCGATACGATCGGAATATCTGAAAATCTCTAGTATTCATTCGGCATCATGTAGTGATGATAGGTTTACTAATTTTAAAATTAAATGCTACACATGTCTTATGTTTGACGTTTTAATATATGTAAAAATTCGTATTGGCATTGGATGCATGCGTTATCTATCAGCGTTCTTTGAAAGTAAATGAAACCAACACAGCATCATTATGAAATGTTCTCAAGAAATCAGACACCGAACAAACAGAAGAATTTCCGTCGTTGACTCAATATTTTCGGATTTAGAAAAATGCATGCTATGACTATTTCTATTTTATCCTGAAGAAATAATGCGTTTGTGTTATGAAAGCACGGGCACTATCCAGCTATACGAGCACTTTAAACTACAAGACTAGGGCACGTGAGGAATGAATATCTTTTAAGATAATTAAGTTTTCGTTTCTCTCGTCTTCAAAAAATCGACTGTGCTTGCTGTCTTTCTGAAGAGAAAATATAAAGGAGCTATTATTAATCTATATGTATTGTAGGTAAACGAAATATATACTGAAATTAATCGCGAATACTTCTCTAATATTTGGTACATTTATCAATTATGTTTATTCACATTCTTTATATACGACACGAATGAATTTGAAATACCTATTTTACTGAATGATGCATTACTTTATCATTTTTTTGACGTTAACTTTGATACTTGGTACAAACGTTTCGTTGAACATTGGTCTACACATCATTTAACACATCCATGCCGTACAAAGGATGGGGAAGTTAATGGATGTATGTTGGCATTCATTATTGATGGTATGCAAAAGGTTGCACGACCAATATGCAAAAATAAAAATAAATTCATAAGAACTGAAGAATTTCCAGATTTTCTCTATGTTGGTTGTGGTAATACACCTCAATGGAAAACAGGTCTGTGTAAAACATGCCAGGAACATCAAATATTCTCGGATAACGAAACAAATTTAACAACGAATGATGATAATGGAATTTACGATGATCCAGTAACAGGATGCAATGTTTCAAGAGAAGATCGGTACGTGAATTACATAGTTTAGTTTTACTAGAAGAGTCTTTTCTAAATATGTTTGTATTATCTACACATTATTAGTGATGTATGAAATGAATACCTGAATTTCAGAAAAATAAGTAATCACGAGATAGCGATTCGATGTCTGTGTATGAAATAGGAAGTTGCTTTGTTTTCTTTGGTGGTGTACAATAAAATAAAATTTTGAGACACGAGACTCGGGCAGATGATATAGCGCATATCTTTATACTTTGATAGAAAATAATAATGAATGAGACGATTGACAAATCATTTTTTCTTGAGAAAATCAGAAGTATAGTTTATGATGCGATTGAGCTTTGAGATCGAGTCCATGATTTACCACTTATCAATCCGGCTGCATTGAATTTACAAAACAGTTGTCTTTTTTAAGAATTTCTTGTCTCTTTTCTTCAATTTTCAAGATGAGTCAGTCAGTATATTTTACATATTTTTATCGAACTCTAACTGTTAAAACGATTTAGAAGCATGATGACGGTAATTTTTCATTGAAACGATTCCTACCATCATCAGGCTTGCATCTCTAAATTCTGAAGTTACGTTTTCTAATGCTACACCAGAGATCTCGAATTACACTGCATGTTTGATAATTATGACAAAAATTCAGTCAGTTGTTAACAATCAAATGTGGTTTAAACTAGTATTTCCTCATGTAATTACGAGCTCAATTTTCAGAATCTCTTTGAATGCGACATTAGAAATTCTTAATTACCAACAAGTTTAATTCATACTTTATTGATATCAATACAATGCTAGTTTTTCTTTCTGTAGAAATTCCACCAGTTTCACTATCATACTGTCATGAGGATATCAAGACATTCAAAACAAAGCAAAAAAAAATAATGTGAAGCCTAATAGAAAAATCAAAGGTGGTGGCTAACTGCATTTTCTTATTCTCAGAAGTAGTCTTATATGAATTGAGAAATCTTCCAATTATGTTAAATAACTATTTCAAATAAGAGGGAAAAATCGAGTTTATCCATGCTTGAAAAGAAATTGTTTTTTTAACAGAAAGTAAAGCAAATCAGGATTATGGATATGGTTTTAGTATGAGTTCAATACATACTACAAGCACCAACATATTCACACGACTACTGGCAATCACATATATAGAATAGTGACACCACCATCCATCTCCAAACACACCGAGTCACAAGCTAAAACGTTTACATCTATATTTCGCGTTCCATTTTAAGCACTCAACTGCAGATTTAAATTCTCTAAGAAGTTTTATGATACATACAAACATATCGATTTTCAGTGAAGAATGTTGTAATAGAAGTAGTCATTTTACTGCCAGTTAAAATGAGAACTGCGACTGGCTTCTGTTTAGGTGTTTAGGAAAAGCTAGCTTGAAATTCGAATGGAAAGTTCTACTGACTCTTACGATAGTCCGATACGACTGCTTATTGACAAGAATCTTGATTAGATTCATTGTACTATTTTAAATACTCTACAATTTTAGTTTTCTTGATGTGCAACAGAAAATGTCACAAGGCATAATTTATACGTTATCTCCTTGTGGTATAATCATTGGCTTTGATGAACTGTATCGTTCTGAATCATGTTACATTACCCTTTGGCATTTATTGAAAATAATTGGATTAATCGATTTTCAATATCAAAAACATTTGCCAAACGTCATCATTTATGATAATGCATGCAGTTTATTTATGTATTTCTGGAATCGATATGGAAAGAACGATATTAATCGACGAATTTTAAAAACCTCATCATCTGAATTTGTTGCGAAATGTTCTTTCTTCATCGATCGTTTTCACCAGCCTAACCATAAACGTCCCATGTGTCAAAAAGAACGCAACATAAACTTCAAGTATAATGATGAAACAACAAAAAAAATTAACACAGAAGCTGCCGAACAACGAAATAGTGTGTTAAAACAATACCAAAATGCCTTATCATCATACTCAGGAAAAAAGATTCGGGTTGCGTACTTGATCTTGTTTCATTTAATGAATTGTGAACGGAACACATGCGAAAATCAATTTGAATATAATCGAACATATGCTACTCAAATACCACCAGGTAAATATATGATTATCTTTTCCGAGAAGAATGTCCAATAATTCAGAAAAACACAAGAGGCAAAAATTGGTTGCGCTCCCTATAATTTTCTCTCATTGTAGTGATTTTTTATTCTTTCCACTTGCTGAAAATGTTTCTTTTTGTAATAAGATCCTACATATTATGAATAGCATATATTTTGCTACAGCAAGTGAAAATAAAACAAAGTGTTTAGACTGTAGGGAAAGTAAGTTCTATAATTAATTCCCTATTTTGAAATAAAGGAAAAGGTTAATACTAACTATATGCATTGTATTGCAAATAGTCATATATGTAAAAAATTGTCGAACCGTTTTTAAACTTCCTCAAAGTGGTTCAGAAAGTCTTTTTATAAGTAATCCAATACTTTGCAAACTGATACTCTAACTTAACTATCTTCATTTCAATGCTATTATAGACATCAAAACCAGATTGCCATGTCGTGTACAATAAATCAACTCTTTTTATCGGTTGTGTATAGCTTTGACTTTGTATATTTAGTTTTTCCTTTAACGAATGATATTCGCGATAAATCGAAATTAAAAGAACTTTTGACAATATCACCAGCAGCAATAAACATCTTTTCGACGATCGATGTCATGGATACATGTAAGTAAAATTTACTGAGCTCATGCAACATAAATGTGTCTTATTTTACTCTTCTAGAACATCTTCTAGCTTTTCGTGCAAAGTATTGATGATTCAACATACATAAACGTTTTGATTCGACCAGATTACCAATGATTACCACAATTCACTGTTTAACTCAACCATTTTTTTTCTTCTTTTGTTGCTTTACCCGAAAAAAGCTTATTATTCTTCAACTTTTTTTGTATCAGGCATTCTCTACTACGCCATATTCACGAAACACTAGAACAAATAACTCATACAGAAAAGGCACAAATAGGTGTAAAATACAAAAATCGAAAAAACAACTTGTGTCACCCTAAACTGTTTGTATTTTTTACATCGCTTACCAACAATTCATGAACAACGTTGTCATTTCTTGTGACAAAGTGTTTCATAATAATATGGGTCGCAGGTTATTTTTTATCTTCAATTGAGAACCATCAGTGAAAGCACAAATTCAACTTGATTAGTGATCGTCCTTTATCTTTCCGTCAATATGACAACTCTTAGATAAAAAGGGTATTTTTGTTTTTCAAACAGAACTATCGATCAAAAAAATGTACAACCTCCAATGTGAAGCAAAATACTGTAAAAACTTCATAAAGATTGCAATCAAACAATAAAAATGACACAATCGATTAGACATTGATTAAAAATTGATTAAAAAAAAGAATTATTTTTTGATTCGGGCTATATTGTAATCACATTCGCAATCAAAATATTATCGAAAATCAAAAGCATTCCATGGACTGTTTTAGCTAGTTTTCATCAGAAACGATAACAGAATATATCGAAATTCAAATCGTCCATACTCATAGTGAATCAATTTGCATTAGTTCCTTTACAATATTTTCTGACCTAATCTAATTGAAAATCACTCACCCAATCGATAATATCTCTATATGTTTATTAGTGTTCCATAACAAATCTTTTGTAATCTATTAACGAGCAACGAAACTTCTCGATTTAGATAAATTCTGAAGCTAAATTTTCCTGATTTCTCATACCCATTTTGCCCTCTCTAATAAATCTCAGTGCTGCGCCGACAAAGAAAGCACTGTTTCTGTGAAACCGTATGGGTACACGAAGCATGTGACAATCGAAGCCAAACATGTTCATTGTCCATCATTTTGGTACATAGAGAATCGAAATCAACCACAATGTGAAGCAAACAACTCATAAGACCAAACTCTACAATTGACCTAAACTAAAGTAAAAAAGAATTGCTTAACTCAATACTAACGTCGCATTCGGTGGTGCAAATAATCTAAATAACAGAAAAAATATAAATAAAAATATAAATAATTCCTACTATGCTATTGAAAATTATCTAAACAAAAGAAAACAATCATTATATAAAAATAAAGACTTACTGCACATTGCACTCGAGATCGTTCTAAATAAAATAAAAACTTATTTAGATCTATACTTACTATCGATTGCGATCTTCAAATTCATCTAAAATACGACAAGAAGAAACAATTTATCAAATAAATACTTGCTGTCAATTTCAATGTTGGTATCGATCGAAATAAAAAACAGAATTTATATCATTAAATACATACTGTTGATTCAGATATTGCAATTCATCTACAATAAAGAAACAAGAAATAATTTATATAAATAAACGCTTATTGTCCAGTCCACAGTTGAGATCAATCCGAATAAACAAAATCCATGAATCAAAAGACTCAATTGATTGAGATCTTGAAATATATCTAAACCAACGCGACACGAAATAATTTCTTAGCAGAATACTTACTTCCTATTCGGTATCGAAACCGAAAATAATCTAAATAAAAGAATAAAACATACTCATCTAACGAAGAAACAAAATCGACATTTATATCCATAAACCAATATTTTCAATTTCAATGCTCCAATCGTTTCAACTAAAATGAAAACTTATGCAAACAGAACCACTTACTCATCATTGCAAAGCTGCAATACTTTAAACTCAGAAAACAAAAACGAATTTATTCATCAAACACTAACTATTCATTAAGATGTTCCAATCATTATCAGATACAGAAAAACGAAATAGCAGACATTAATGAATACTTACTATACTTTGACATACTGCCATTCATCTAAAGCAGAGAAACAATAAATAATTCATATAAAAACAACTTTTGATCACCGTTCTGTTGAAACTGATTAAAACCGAAGAAACAACAGACGTTTTAATGAACAAAAACTTACAGCCGAAACAAATGTTCCAATCGATAGAAAAAAACGGAAAACCCTTTCTTAGCTGACAACATATTTCGCAATCTGCAATCAAAATAATGCAATTCCAAGAGACCCGACCAATCCAAGTCAAAATCCAATTGCCCCTCTAACATTGCAAGCACCTTACAAAAAACAAAACAAATATAACTTCCATCAATAACCACCTAATAC
>OENM01001873.1:0-25091 GCA_900239745.1 Rotaria magnacalcarata | reverse complement strand
CTGAACCGATGTCTTTTTCAAATTGGGCCGAAATGACCACAAAACGTCCCTCGTCCTTTGCTACTACTTAATCTTTTCTATTTGTATTTTTTTTAATGTATACATCTTATCAGCTGTTTTACAATAAATATTATATAAAAAATATACTGAATAGTTCGGATTATCAAACAATTTACTTTCTTTCAATCTTTTTTTTCTTTCAAATTCAAGTTCATCTTTCGATATTTTTCCTTATCGCTTCATTCAATCTTTAAAATTAAAATAAACCTGAAAAACCTGGTACCTTTTTTTGTCAAGATGGCTGAATGAATTGAAAATCTAATTCTATCAATAGGTCATCATGGAGTATTCAAAAAAAGATCAATCAACCAGATTAGTGAACGTAAACACAATATTTTCAGTTGCTCTTTGTGTCTTAAATCCTAAAAGATAATCTGTTTTTCTCTGAACAGTCAGTGAAATAAAAATTCAACTGACTGTAGTACAACCTAACAAACATCATAACAAGAAAAATGAATGCATTAAAAAAGCAGAGACTGAAACAATAATATTATAAAAATTGACTTACTTTTGTTACTAGAAAACATATAATGGAAAAAGCCCATGAGGGTTGCTCAATTTTAATAATACATACAAAACAAATCTTGAAAATTCGTAGTTATATAATGTTTCCTTTTTTTAAATAACGAAATATATGTTTTACACAAGCATCAAGTCTATTTTTTTCTTCTTGTCAAATAAAATAAAAAGGGATGTATTTTCTTTTTGTGCATACAAACCTTGTCTATTACATAGACACAAGTATTAACGGTAGCCTACATGAAAGATGCTTCTATTCGTTTTTTCTATTTGTCTTCTTTCTCCTCATTCATTAGGTGGCAGTATTAATCGATTTCGTCGTCAAGCAAATGGATGTGGACCAGTAAACTTGAACATTGATATATTGCTTAAAGAAATCGGTGAACATGTTTTGATTGAATGTTGTAATGAACATGATCTATGCTATGATCAATGTGGTAAAGCACAGTTGACATGCGATACTACATTTCTACATTGTATGATTGAAGCATGTCAACAATTGTTATTATCGTCAAATATAAATCGTTGTCAAAATGATGCTCGGATTCTTTTTTGGTTTGTATTTGTCGGTGGACGATCTGCATATGAACAAGCACAGCAAGAGCATTATTGTACCATATTAAAACAAGAAACAAATAATACATCTATTGAAACTGTGAAATAAGAATAAATTTAAAAGAAAAGTTCTGTTATTTAAAAATCTATTTTATTCTTTGATATAAAACACGGTAAAATATCTTTAATCAATAAATTACTGAAATCTATATTGCTATCAATCTGTAA
Organism: Rotaria magnacalcarata; assembly: GCA_900239745.1. Taxonomy (NCBI): domain Eukaryota; kingdom Metazoa; phylum Rotifera; class Eurotatoria; order Philodinida; family Philodinidae; genus Rotaria; species Rotaria magnacalcarata. The sequence continues at coordinate 23,729 of OENM01001873.1, read as the reverse complement.
TTATAAAATATATACTATATGATTTTGATGATAATTGCAAAGAGAAGTTCTCAGCAAATGAATTCGCTTTTCATCAATGTGATAGGAGTTAAACGAGTGAGATTTCAATGTTAAAACGTAGCCAATATTATATATGATATGATTTTCAATGAAAATGAAGTATCTCATGTCGAATCAAAGCTGAACTATTGATTCAGTAAAAGAAGATAAATAGAAACAACAGCTATTTTATAGTTTCAATAGTCATATAAATGGCAAACATGCATGACACTCAAGAATAAATTTATCTAGACAAGATCTTGATTAAATAAAAATATTTGGCTCTTCTATGCGTGTTGTATTACTTTAGAATGTAACTGATTTTATTTTCTGACGATTGTTGACAATTATTATTCACCGATGTACTTTTATGGACTTACATTCAAGTGGAAAAAATCGATGACCCACTTGTTCATGTTCAATAGAATTGAAATAAATCTCATATGTTAACAATGCTATATAATATATACGATACTTTCTTCTACGCTTCATTATACAGTTCTGTTTAGGAATAATATTGATCAGATATTACAATCAAAAAGGCTTGTAACAATAATAAAACATCTATTTGAATAGCATTCTTTAAAGTATAAAAAGAAAAACATCAATGAGAAAGAAGAGAAAGGATTTTAAGGGAGATCGATTAGAAAAAAAATAACATTGACATATAGGTGGTCGATTTATTGGTCTTTTGATCATATTTTTCTTTCTTTGAGGAACACAGAAAAACAGCTGGTGGCAGTTAGATTAACCATGCACCAGGTGGACAAGTGTGTCGTCGATCAATCGATCAAACTATCTTCAATTTAATGGGCAAAGAGATACACAAAATGGGGGTCGATCAATCGCGCGCACTATAACACACTGATCAAAGCAAGAAAGATCTTCCTTCGTTAAAAGTATCGTTAATCTGAATAATGACAATCAAATAACAACTGCACTTTTATTTTTCTAATTTCTCTTTATCAAGTCATACATGAGAAAGATACATCATAATTAATGAATTAGTTGTATCATTGATATAAATGTCTCTCAGACTATTTCTTTTTGTTTTCGATTCGTCAGAAATGTGTTCTATTTGAATTTGTTCATATTTAATGATAATATCTAATCGAATTACTTCAATGATGATTTTTTTCTACCTTCCAAAAGTGTTATAAATATGTAATTGACATTTTAGTATCTATTCTCTCGATTAAATCGACTTGAATGAAGTTCAGAATATTTGTCATCGGATAGATCAAAAGAAAAGTAAAGCATCTTACTCAAGTGATTACTTTTTGAACATGAACACAAATGACTTTTTCATGATTCAAATTCACTTCATTATTATTCATGCTCAATTTTTCTACGTCTATTTTTCAAATACAGGATCTCAATTACTAGGCATTGACATTGGTGTTCGTATTAATCAAAAGAAAACAAAAAAATAAGATATAGTTGAGCTAATCTAATTTATCTCACTTAGTAATATCAAAGTAAAAACACGTCGACAAAAGATTCAAGTGAGAAACCGTCTCTCTATTTTACTTTCGTCGAATTTTTACAGTTTTTCTATTAATGTTGATGAATAATATGATGGACATGGAGATTTTGTAGATGATGTTGAAGTATGTTCTGTACAAAGATGTTCAAGTAAATGAATATGATTTGTAAAACGTTTTCCACAAAACCCATTGGAAATATTTGAATCGATCCAATTACAAACAAAAGGTGATAGGAATATTGTATCCGTAAAATAAGGAGATTGTTGATAAGATGACGAAAAGGATGAATTGAGTAATGGTAATGTTGACAATAATGATAAATCGAACGTTGGCAAAGAAATTCTTTTATTTAAATGATAATTAAATAATGAATCAAGCATAATTGATGATTGACAAAAATGAGATAACGGATGAATAACGCTTCTTTTAATTGTTTGTGATGAAAAAGTTGCTGGTGCTGATCGTTTTAAAGATTTTCTTACTTCTTGTACTTGTAGTGAATTCGATTTTCGTAGTTTTGACGAAAGCAGATGAGATGATGATGATAACGATGGTGAACAATTTAATGTTAATGACGATTCTTTACCGATGTTATTACATGCTTGAGCCATCAGTACTAAAGGATTTTCTTTTTGTGATGAATATTTATCAACCTATTTGATTAGGAAAAATAATTATATTCATTTTCTTTGCTCTAGAAAAAAATTTTTTACTGTCGGATTGATATATTCACCATAAAGCTGCTGTGTTTTTGTTGATGTCGCCATCAAAGATGTGTCTTCTACGTATATAGATAAAAGAGTAAATGATCAGTGATCGAAATTGGAGAAAAATACCCGAAAGAGAGAGAGAAAGAGAAATAAACTAACGTATACGAAGGAGTGTGTACGATAAATCATAAATTACGATTACCGTGATTGAGAACAAGCGAGCACGAACGATTGGTTAACAACAACATTTATCGATTTCCTTTTTATCCAATGTAAAATTTCATTAAGATTTTTTTTCTCGATTAATGACGATTCTATTGCCAGTTTTAATGATACAAACAGTTTGATTTAAGAATATTATTTTGACATATTTCTTTCATCTTTATTGTTTCAAATTTATTGACGAAAATCATAAATCTCATTTTAAGTATTTGTCGTTATCAGACATTGATTATTTAAATCTACAAGAGAGGGAGAGGCAGAGTGACAGAATTTTTAGACTTGTTGTAACATAACCAAAACATTACGCACTGATTCATTGTTACTTGTACGAACACGTTCCATGCACAAGTTTCTTTCATCTGTTAATGTCGACATATATACAAGAAAATAAATGATTTGAACGTGTGAGAAAGAACATTATTTTAATAGATCAAAGAGATCAAATTTGTGTTATCCATGATTAATGATATACGCATATATACGTATAAACATTACATTTCAATCTGTGTCAATCGGATAGTATTGAAGAGATACTTAGATCTGATTAAATACATTTTATATTAGGAATCAGATAATCAGCTAGAAAGTATTAAAATAACATTGAAGAAAATGATTTATTATTTTGTTTCATATGAACTAATTGTATCATTTATCAAAGCCATTCAAAAGAAAAACACGTCAAAATATCATTCATCATTGATCAAAATCGAATCTACTTGGCATATTTCATATTGAAGATGAATAAATAGATAATAAAAATGATAAAAGGAATCTAGTGATTGTCACTATTGCTCTTTTCAATTTGAGACAATATTTTCCTATAGAAAAATTTATTTATCCTTCGGAGAGAAAATTTGTTTTCCCTAATTTTGATCTGTCACAAGTTCATGTTGACTTTTGTCGGTTTGAAAAATAAAAAAAGAAAGGAAATATATTTTCATTATTGATGTGAGTAATAAAAAGAAAAAATCTTCAAAAAAATCTATTCCGATATTAAAATAGAACGACTAAAATTTCACTATTTATATAGAATACGATAGAGTTTTATTCTAATCCTTTACAAGATACGATTTGACTATGAAGAATTTGTTAATAATTCGTTCAAATTATTCTTTTGATTCAATACTGATATTTAATAATTATCAGGTATTGTTTTTTTCATCGTTTTAATAGTCGATTCTTGTAAATTATTTACTATTGAACTTAACAGTTTTTGTGTAGTTGCTGTAGTTCTTGCTACTGCTGATAGAGAAATAGCTTTCGATGAATCATCATTAATAGTTGACATTGTATGTCCTTTAATCCAATCATTATTTTTAATATGAACAATGGTAGCACGAATTTTAATATCAGGTTCGAGTAAAGATGAAATTAATTGTTTACATTCCATAGATAAAGGTTTATGACGACTAAAATGAATTTTTTTCTCTAGTTGACATCGTACAAGTTTTCGTATGTTTGAATCATCAAAAGGCATCGAACTATAATTGATTTTCAAAAAATAAAAATTATAAAATAGGAAACTCAAAAACAAAACATAAAATCTAACCCATAGACCATTATATATAAAATGACTCCACATGACCATATATCAGCTGGAATAGCATTGTAGGGTATACCTAGAAATTGAAAAAAAACTAATGAAAGTAAATGATATTTATTTTCTACTTACCTTGAAGAATTTCACAAGAAGCATAAGCAGCTGAGCCACAATATGTATGAGATAATTCGTTCGTTTGTACGACTCGTGCAAAACCAAAATCAGACAATTTAACATCAAAACTTTTGTCTAATAAAACGTTTTCACATTTCAAATCACCTTTTCGAAATAACAAGAAAAAAATATTGCATATCTATAAAATGAAAAAAAGTTCCATTTACGATGAACAATATTTATTTGATGTAAATAATCTACAGATGATATTAATTGTGTAAACATTTTTCTTGCTTTATCTTCATCTAATCTTCCAATCAATTTAACATAATCCAGTAAATCAGTTTTAGCTAATTCCATGACAATGCATAATTTATTTCCATATGAAAATATATCATAAACTTGAATAATATGTGAATGATTTATTTGTTGTAATATTGATAATTCACGAGGTAAAAAATGACGTTGAAAATCAGCTGGAGCTTTACGTCGATTGATTATTTTAATAGCAACTTTATGAGATAATTGTTCACTATAAGCTGATTTAACTTTTGCATATGTACCAGTACCAAGTGTTGAACCAACTCTTAAACCAAAACGTGCTAATTCAAGTTCATCATTTGTATTTAAGAACATTGAATGATAATGATCATTGATCAAACTTAGTACTGTAGAATTTGTTTTGAAAGTATTTGAACGTGATAAAGAATTCGTAGTCATTAATTTATTAATGAATCATTATTAATATAATATGTTCAATGTTCAAGAGCTCGTTTTGCGCAAACTTAAATGAATAATAATATAAGGTATACACTGCTGTAATATAGAATATGAACTATTCGACACAACTTAGTCTTTGTTTATAGCGCCATCAAATTAGTTACAATATAATATTATGTATAATATATATATATATATATATTCAATTTTCTAAAGATTTATTTATTGAAATTCATATTAGCAGTTTTTTGTACGAGTTGGAGCTTCTATAAATGACGGATAATTTCAAAGTTTTCATACTATTCTCAAATTCATACCGTCAACATAAGATCATGTTAAATTGATTTAAATTTGTGAAAGATCTTGAGTGCATGCGTGTATATACGTAAATAGCCCTAGATAGAAATTCTTTTGTAATTCAAAGCTCTTTCATTCATCAGACTTTTTCTGTACACTCCTCCTGTGACTATATTGACTATTTCCAAAACATGCAAAATATAATGAAAATATATTGCCAACATAAATTTATGCTACAATTTAGTTAGTAAGCTAGCAAAAGGATCATTTAAAATATTAGTGACGCATTATTTTTCAAGATTATTCAGTAGTAAGATAGTAAATAAGTTTAAAAATGTTATCTTTTGCTTTCTATTACCAATCATTATCACCATTTAATAACGCTGACTAAAAATGGATTGCATATATTTCGTGTAGTTTGCCATCTTCACTGTCTTACATTATTTTTCTTCTGTTTATATATAGATTCTAAAAGATCTCATACATTAATTCTCGATGTAATCTTTTAATCGCAATGTACTCTCTATGGTCATATATAATAGCATATATGTATTTTCTGTTGAACCTCACATGGTTCGTTCTATTTCTTATTCTATTGATTTAAAACACATTTAATTGGTATTTATGTTTGACACTGATTTTAATAAATTCATAAATCATGGCTGTAACTCGACTATCAACTTTTAGTTCTGTAAGAATATTTTCAGAAAACTATCATGAAAAATTCGAATGTAAACGTAGATTTCTTTTAGTTTGATATGATGACGTATTTCATATTTTGATCTATTTTTCTAACCTCGTCATATGTAGCTTAGAGAAATAATTTTTAATATGAGTTTCAGATTCATTAATTACTTTCTTTTTTCACTACTTAATATTTTCTTTAGAACAACAAATGCCAATATTAATTTTAATTTTAAAATAAATAAAAGAAAACAAATGGATAACAAAAAAATAACTAGTATAATCCAAATAGAACTAGAAAAAAAGAATTAACACGACTCTCCGTTATTATTCTGCTCTCTCATTTTATATAAATGCCACATCGATTCAATTTTATAAATTCTTCCGGCGCAAAAAACGAACAATTGTTCGAATGGTTTAAATCTTCTTAAATTTCCCCAAAAACCAAAACCAGAATTCGATATAATTGATACATCACATAATTCTCCTAATAAATGAAAATCCGTTAAAAGTTTATCTTGTTCACGGCAAACTTTTTGGTCAATATTTAATGAACGATCGAGATGTGTTATTTCGCCAGATACATAAAGAAGACGAGAACCATAACGTTGTAGAGCTTCATCATATACTTGTTGATTATCAGTTGTTAGAAAAATTTCAGAATTAATATTAGAATCGTTTGAATCAATAAAGGAAAAAACGGATTCACTAATATTGCGACGACCTGGAAGTAACTTATCATCGGGGATTGTTGGATTTCTTCCTAAAATTATAATAGAAAAATTTTCTTGTTTGTTCATTTCATTTTCAATTAGGTTATTAAAAACATTTTAGCGTTTATTTTAAGATCTCATGTATAAACGACAATATGAACGACTTAATTATTTTGAATGAACATCACAATTAATTTATTCAATATGTAAAATGTGTTAATCTATGTTCATTAAAGAATTTTGTTTTCAAGTAAAAAAATTAATTGAAAAAGAATATATTGCCAAAGGGTGTTTCAATGTGAAATATACCACTTTATACAACAGTGTCTCCTTTCAACGTGAAAAGTTCAGCATTTGTAGATCTCGATTAGCTGATCATTTTGATCTATTTGGATTTCAAACTATATGTTGCCGTCTATCATTTAGAGAAGCCAACTTTTCTGAATTTTCTAAAAACTTTTCAAGTGATTTTTCGTCGTTTTTTTCTCTAAGCGTTTAGTTTCTGCTTATTTTTACTTTCATATTTTTGTCATAGTGTTAGTTTTGTTCAGCTTTAAAAGTAGTATACGATGCCCTACTTTTTCGAATCGCAAAGGTATTTTGAAGTGCATTTCAAGAGACTAAACTTCTAGAGACCTGGATCTAGAAAAATTGAAACTCCTCTTATGTTTCGATTAAGAAAGTGCAACTTTTGTAATTTCCCGGAGAACTGAAATAGTGGAAAAGACAGAGAAAATTTTTCTTTACAAAATGACATACTTCGTTTCTCGGGGCGATCAGCTATGTTAAAATAAAAAAAGACACAAAAANGGTATTTTTTTAATGTTTCCAACTAATTTTTCACCATTGAAAGATTACGTCATCCATTCAAAGTCAACTAATTAAGTTTATCTGACTATTGGAGATACATGGATCAGCCATATCGTGAACTTTCTGTAAAATGAAGGACACAAAATATTTTTTATTGGTTATTTGATTGTCTTTGTTTGATAAATGATGAAGATGAGCTGTTTCATCGTTTATCATATTGTTCATATTCATGTATCTCTCTAAACTGAATTGTTCAACGTTTAACAAATGCCGATTCAAAGAAACGGTGCGCACATCCTACTCGTCATGTTAATGACACATCAATTGGAAGACGCCCGTCTCATCCTCGAGGTCATCATCCTATATCTGCTCAGTTAGCAAGGAACATTAAAACACAATACAGTCGTTCAATTGAAATGAAGAAAACATCGTTGAACGAAGGTGATTGTTTATGTAAGGCTTGTTATTATCGTGAACTTGCTCGTTTTGATAACCCTAGGGAATGTACTGAGTTCAGGGTACCCATATACTGAGAAAGCCACACCAGGGTACCTATTAAGGGTACTTAGAAAATTATCAGTAGTCATACTGATGTAGGTACTGCATTGGGTACCCATAGCAGTATGTTTTGCTGAACAAGTACTTGTATAAGTACCCGCACCTGTAATTTTACTGAGGAAAGCAGTACAGGGTACCCTAGATTTGTCGCGTTCTGTGTAGCGCCTGTTCATTCACCATTTTCTTTTGCGTGAACGGCTCCTTATAAACAACTCAGTAGATCATAAGAAAATAAACTATTTTCATATTTTTTTCTAGATTATTTCTTGACTATATATTAGTCGAGAACATGCCGATCTTAACCGTAAATTAAGATTGGACTACCGTGAATTGGTCGGATGGAGATTCGACCAACTCAATTCCAGTCAGATCCGGAAATTTGACCTGCTAGAGTTTTCAGAATCGGGAAAATTAAATTAAATACAATCAAAAAAAATTTAATAAATTGTTTTGAGAGAAAAAAATGAAAATTTTCGAAGATTAGGTTAGACTATCAACGTACTGCAATTTTGGTAACAGGGTACCTAAGCATNAGATCATAAGAAAATAAACTATTTTCATATTTTTTTCTAGATTATTTCTTGACTATATATTAGTCGAGAACATGCCGATCTTAACCGTAAATTAAGATTGGACTACCGTGAAGTGGTCGGATGGAGATTCGACCAACTCAATTCCAGTCAGATCCGGAAATTTGACCTGCTAGAGTTTTCAGAATCGGGAAAATTAAATTAAATACAATCGAAAAAAATTTAATAAATTGTTTTGAGAGAAAAAAATGAAAAATTTCGAAGATTAGGTTAGACTATCAACGTACTGCAATTTTGGTAACAGGGTACCTAAGCATACTGTGCAATAGTACCCAGTTGACTACTTGATCAGTACCTTCAAGTACCCATTTACTAGTTGCTTTCCAGCAGGGTACCTACCTGAGTACCTAAAAGGTACCTGAAAGTACTTTTAAGTACTCCAGTACCATAAAGTTCCTAAGACATACTAGTAGCAGGGCACTTTTTCGGGTACCCTTTATTCAGTACATGCCCTAGGGTACAATATTGCTCGTTGATAATGAAGAATTCCCAAGTGTTAATTTAATTCGTTCTGCTTTTACTTGTTCACAAACCATTTCCTTTTCTATTAACGCTTTTTNCATAAGAAAATAAACTATTTTCATATTTTTTTCTAGATTATTTCTTGACTATATATTAGTCGAGAACATGCCGATCTTAACCGTAAATTAAGATTGGACTACCGTGAAGTGGTCGGATGGAGATTCGACCAACTCAATTCCAGTCAGATCCGGAAATTTGACCTGCTAGAGTTTTCAGAATCGGGAAAATTAAATTAAATACAATCAAAAAAAATTTAATAAATTGTTTTGAGAGAAAAAAATGAAAATTTTCGAAGATTAGGTTAGACTATCAACGTACTACAATTTTGGTAACAGGGTACCTAAGCATACTGTGCAATATTACCCAGTTGACTACTTGATCTGTACCTTCAAGTACCCATTTACTAGTTGCTTTCCAGCAGGGTACCTACCTGAGTACCTAAAAGGTACCTGAAAGTACTTTTAAGTACTCCAGTACCATAAAGTTCCTAAGACATACTAGTAGCAGGGTACTTTTTCGGGTACCCTTTATTCAGTACATGCCCTAGGGTAAACTTTACTTAAGAGAAGGTGAATCAATGGAAATTTACTACTAACGAGGGAACGTTTCCGAATGATATCAATCATTCGAACTCATATTTTTCTCACAAGTAGTATTCAGCGAGACTAGAAAAAGTCTAGAAGATTTCTTGCCATTAGACCTTTCTTTCATACTTATGATCATGTTACTGAATTTTCTACCTCGGGTTAGTAATTCGAGGAAAAGTTGAATGAAGGACTTTTGGGCTGAAATTTTGCCTAACAATAGGTTTCATCGATACTAGAAGACTGTAAAACTTTCACTTAAAATGGAACCAAATTCTGGAAATGCTGCATATTGAAGAAAAAGGGTCATTTTCTAAAAATTATCGTAAAATTGACTTCTTTTCAATATGCAGTATTTCGAAAATAATGCGTCTGTTTCAACTGAAAGTTTTACGGTCTTTTAATATCGATGAAAACTGTTGTTAGACAGAATTTCAGCCCAAAAGTCCTTCATTCAACTTTTCCTTAAATTACTAGCCCGAGGTAGAAAATTCAGTAGAATGATCATAAATTTGAAAGAAAGGTCTGATGGCAAGAAATCTTCTAGACTTTTTCTAGTCACACTGGATCCTACTCATGAGCAAAATATGAGTTCGAATGATTGATATCATTCGGACACGTTCCCTCGTGAGTTCAAAAAGTCCATTCGTTTTGTAAGTACTTTTTTGTCAAAAGAACAAAACGACAAAATGTCTCGTGGAAACTTAGATGACAGATCATGTCTAGAAGTAAGTCTCACATATATACATTGATACAAAATATATTATACGTTTCTTTAAATAAATTGAAACGCGTCCGTAAATATCATCCATTCGATCCTCAGCTAGATGAAACTATTTCATGTCGAACAATATCAATATCGACGGAAGGTTTTCAACACAATTATCAACGATAACCTTAATTCTGTAATAATCAACTGTCCGCATCCTCATCCATCAATTTCTTTGTCTTCTGAGACTTTTTTTTGACATCTCGCCTAAGTTAAAAGCACAAGAAAAGAAATTAAAGATTCAAAAAAAAATTCCCAGCAAAACTAGGCTTAAGCGTCGAATATTCATAGTCAGATAAACTTAATTAGTTGACTTTGAATGGATGACGTAATCTTTCAATGGTGAAAAATTAGTTGGAAACATTAAAAAAATACCTTTTTTGTGTCTTTTTTTATTTTAACATAGCTGATCGCCCCGAGAAACGAAGTATGTCATTTTGTAAAGAAAAATTTTCTCTGTCTTTTCCACTATTTCAGTTCTCCGGGAAATTACAAAAGTTGCACTTTCTTAATCGAAACATAAGAGGAGTTTCAATTTTTCTAGATCCAGGTCTCTAGAAGTTTAGTCTCTTGAAATGCACTTCAAAATACCTTTGCGATTCGAAAAAGTAGGGCATCGTATACTACTTTTAAAGCTGAACAAAACTAACACTATGACAAAAATATGAAAGTAAAAATAAGCAGAAACTAAACGCTTAGAGAAAAAAACGACGAAAAATCACTTGAAAAGTTTTTAGAAAATTCAGAAAAGTTGGCTTCTCTAAATGATAGACGGCAACATATAGTTTGAAATCCAAATAGATCAAAATGATCAGCTAATCGAGATCTACAAATGCTGAACTTTTCACGTTGAAAGGAGACACTGTTGTATAAAGTGGTATATTTCACAGGGGAACATCCCAAATAGCTGTTATGTAGCTATGGTAGACATCAAGAAAAAAAATAGAGAAAAACAACTCATGGCACATACATTATTTTACATGCGTATATATATATTTGTACAATTCTATAGATAAGAATAAGTAACGTCTTCAAAAAATACACTAAGGGACAAGATGTCAGGTCGATATTTTCTTTTTTTGCCTATATATGAAACTGATAATAATTAACATTAACTTGTTATTATTATTATTACTATAAGATGAAGAAGAAGAAGAATTTAAAAATATTACTTAAGAATCTATAAATTGTAAAAATTTGTTTTTGATAATAAAAAAATAAAGTCGAAAAATCGACGAAGAAAAAGAAATGAATATACTGTTGTCTTCCGACTATGTACTTCTTGCAAGCAGTAGTTTATAAGATCATTTTTCTTTTAGAATGATTATGATTGTTCTATCAATAATTCACATATTTTATTATCAAATGAAATAAACCAGTTTCATGATATACACCTTACTGATGGTAAGAGAGTGACATTTCAAAATTATGATCCTCTATCGATAAAGTTTTAAAGTACCGTATGCTATGAATACGTAAAGTCAACATAAATGTGTTCGTATGTTGAAATCGAATAATTCCGTGAAGTGTTTCATATTGATGAAAAATTCAACGACATTCACAGAAATGAAATAAGTCAAAATTTTATTTTTGATGATTAAAGAAAATATGCAAATTCTGTAAAAATTATGCATGACTTATACTACAGAAATCAATAGAATATTACGATGATTCATTCGTTGAAATATTTTACCTGTTCGTATTTGCGCACAAATAATGGGATTCTTTTTTGGTTTCAATCTGAATTGTAACGTATGTTGTTGAATTTTGTCAACAGGGCGAAAAAGTATTTCATAAAATAATGGGAAAAGTATTTCTAATTTGATATTATACTTGGTCATAATTCCATAAGATTTAAATTTTTTTCTGTAAAACATATTATTCGATAATTGATAGAAATAATCTTTATTAGTTGCCCAATACAAAACATCTTCAGACCAAATAGAATTAATTGAACGATTATTATGTAAAATTTGTGAAACATTTGAAAGAATTTCTTTTCGAGCATTTGCTGTTGTTATTAACATTTTACGTGTTAAATTAAAACGACGGTGATGTGTTATAGGATCGACAACTATTAATCCATCAATTGGTTGTGCCCAATTATATAAATTTGGACGAAGAAAATGAGTTAAATTACATGGATGAGTGATTTCAATACGAAAGTTACGATCAAGCATTAATGATAACATAAATGTACTCATTATACCACGAAGACGATCTCCCCAACCTTAATTAAATCGAAAAGATTCAAAAACCAATTTCTTTTAGTAGTGTATATTTAAGAATTCACCTCCACAATTTTCATGGCAAACATAAACAAGATATTGTCCATGTCGTTTTGAGGCAATAATCGCTGTTAAATTTATTCCAAGTGTTTTAGAATTATTTATGAGCCAATAATCAAGACGATTTTCATTGATGGATAATATTGAATTTGTTTGTTTTTCATTCTCTTCAATTATTGTTGTGGTACTGTTTGTTGTATTAACAAGTGATGATGAAATAATTACTTTTAATGTATCTTCTTCTTCTTCTATTTTAATTGATTTCTCATGATATTTCCAAATAAGTAAAACAGTAAAGAAAAATATACAATAAGCAATTATTGTACGTTTACAAAGAGTATTTCGAACGATCATATAACAACACCATCGATCCTAAAGAACAAACGTTAGTAAAATGATCATAACTATTTTATTAAGACACTGCAATGCAGTTATTTGGTGAGAATAAAATGTCAAAGTCATACTTGGAATACGAAACAAAAAAGAACAAAAAAACGATAAATAAAAAAAAAGCAAGTTGAAGGTACATAGACATTATAATCGTTTATTTGAAAGTAGTAGACTCTAGGATTTTCTTGCCTCCCTCCACTTTTCTAAACAGTATGAGGTCGGCAATGAATAAAATATTTTGATTCCTCACTGAATTTATACGGTATATTATTTCACTGATTTTTTATTCTAATATTTCATCCTAATATTCTTGACATTTTCATCGGTGCGACGAAAAGAAAAGAGACGAAGCTGTTTCTTTGTCGTTAACAAATGAATGCCGAGACATGAAAAGAAGAAAACGATTTTTCTTCGAGTCGACGATGTCTTACACATCTATGAAAGAAAAACAGCAAATCGATGTTGATATTGATAAGAAAACAGAATCCTTTTTATTTCTTTTCATCGTCTACTGAAATTTTATTAGATGGACATTCTTTTTATTTTCATTCTATTAGTCTAACACGCTATTCTTTATGTTAAATTTTGCAATTAAGTACTATACTGAAGAGTAACAGACACTTGAGGTAACTTCCAATAATCTCTTTTCGTTTATGTAATCTGTCTTGTTGTTATTTCAACATGTTTAATGTAACTCGGATTTCTTTGTGTATTGTAAATTACATGACAAATATTTAAAAGTGATCATATGTCAAAGTGCTTGAGAACTTGTGCCAATAGATATCAACATAGTACACCTTATTCTGAGAATAAAATGTAATAAAAAAACTCAATCTGAGTTCGATCCAATTTGATAGAATACTCGATTATGTAGTAAAAAACTCAGTATTAATAATAGAACCGATCACTTGATGAAGTTCTTTGAAGAAAAAAGAAAATTACATTGAAAGCAAAGCAATCATTGTTTCGCAATAGAAAATGACATGTTCAGTAATTCGAATTTTTAATGCTTTCTTTTTTTTCATAAATATGTCTAAAATCTTTTCTTGTTGTCAAATGAGATTAAAGAAAAAGTAAATCAAATATTACTAAAGCTTTGAATATTCAAGAAGTCTCATACTGATCGGGCAGAACATAATCTCTTCAGCTTATGTATTATTATCTTTAACTAGTACATAATTTTGATTCATTTTCTTCCTCTTCCTCTCTCTCTCTCTCTCTCTCTCTCTCTCTCTCTCTTACTACCACGTAAAAAAGCACCGAAGAAAAAGAACTGAATCGAAGGAAATATGCACTACTTCGTTGGCAGTTGTATTATTGACTTATAATATCGCGTTTTTTTGTTTATAAGCCTAACACAAAAACGAAGAAAAAAAACTTATGTTTTATGTGGATTAGAATACATCTTCATATCGTATGATGAAGCACGAAATACAATTGAAAATTTTTCTATATGAAATTCGATAGGTGGTTTTCAATATCACGAACTCCTAGCTGTTTCAGTCAAGGGATCATACTTTATACTTGGTTAAGAAACTGATAAAAAGTCGCATCAGTTGACAAAAAAACTAACAGCTAAGAAAGTGATATTGACGATTATTTAAGATTTCGAAAATTTCTAGATTGCCTTTCGTTCCTTTCGTTCCTTTCTTCATTTTTTCTTATTAGATTATATATCAGTTATTTCGGACAAAAGAAAATGAATACACGCAACTTTGGCTATCTGCAAGGAATATTTTCTTCGCGGTCATTTTGTCTATTCATAGACACATGTCAAAAAGATGACTCTTTCAGTTAACTATTAATCAAAATTATCTAGCTAATGAGCTAATTTATCAGAAAATCAGTATTGTATATTTTACTAAGAATACAAGAAAATATTCGGAATCTTCGAGATAGATATTAGAGAGTGAATGCCACTTGCGATGAAATTTTCAGTAAAATCAAGCTTCAAAAAACTTCTTCACAGGAATCAGCTTTATAAAAAAATATTCATAAATCTTGAAATAAAAATGTTCATCTAATCATTATTTAGAAGTTCCGAAGAAATGTTTATACGATTTGAACTTTTTTTCTGGTTACAACTATATTGATTCGTTTGCATATTTACACTCCATAACATTACTGACAAAAAGTAAACCAATTTTTTTGAAAAAAAGTAATACAATATATATTTCCTAGCCAAAGAAATTTTCTATATAGTTTACTAAATTTTTTCAGAAATTTTATTTCAATACGAATTATTATTTAATAACAATACATAAAGTGAAAGTCAATGCTTTATTCTGAAAGACGTTATCACCGCTAGATTCTTCTTAATGACTTCTGTGAAATCAAACTTCTAGCACTAGTTTTTTCCCAGTATCTGGAGTAATCTAACTTGAAATTAACGTAGAAAAGTTAACTCAAAGAAAGTGCGCTATCTTCCTATAGAAGTATTGAGATTTTTCTAAATCAATTTTCTAACGAATAAATTTGCCCCAAAATGAATCTTCGATTTAACGATAGCAATTTGTAAAATATTTTTTCTTGAACATCGACACAAAGCTAATTACATATTGGCGTCATTAAAATATTTTTTTGTCGTTTTGATATCGTAAGATTTCTTTCAGCTTAAAATTGTCATAAAAATTTGTATAGAATGTGATCCTATTTTTAAAATATTTTTTTCAAATTGAGAATCCTTCTAAGCAATTAAATTAGTTTTTTTCCATTATAACATCGAGTTGAATAAGAGAACAAAAAGTAGCATCTGTATTTATGAGTGTATCTGTTGTTTTCTGTGGCAACAACATAAAAATATTCAAATGAATATTCAATTCTTTGGATTAACAGTATGCTCATTCTTGTTTCACCTTAAGCTAATTAACTAAGAGAGAAGAATTGGCATGCGTTCAAAATCAATTAGATAGTTTTCTAATAGTCAGTCAGGTAGTTATTATGGTATCAATTAGAAGATATAGTATTAAATCAAAATAAAACGAAACTTTGAACAGAGAGAATTAGTATATAATTCTATTTACATACAAAATGATTAATATGCATCGTATACTTTTGAATCAGATAGATAAATTCATAATTATTTTCAGATAGTAGATATCTCGTCAAAAACAAAATTCTTAATTAAATTGGTAACATGTAAATATTTCTACTGCGTGAATCAAGTTTCTTATTTAGTCACAATCGTAAGAACGAAACTTTGAAAGAATAAATTTTTCTTATCAATATATCAGTATGCATTACTTTCTCATCTCTTTATAAGCTTTTCAAATTATTACGATTAGATTCAAAAGCATAATTCATGTAACCCCCCCCCTCCCCAAACTCACAATCAAAGACCCCTGATCTTCTATTATGTTCCAGCGCAAAAAATTTCCAGAGGGGTCTTGTATTACGAACCGTATTTTTTCCTAATATTTAATTAAAAAGTTTTTTCAGAAAGCTAAGGTGATTTTCAGGGTTTTAAGGGTGTCATTATAATTGTGAACACATTCTCTTAATATTTCCAGCTAAAAATACTAAGAATCAGGCGTATTTTGATGGGAAAACGCTAGTTAAAGTTCGTAATTAGCAAAAAATCACTGAATTAAAGGGGGGGGGGGGGNTCTATTATATCGGACAAACTTTTTCTTCAGGGGGGGTCTTCTATAATGAGGTGGGGGGGGGTAGTCGATTTATGTGCAATTACAAGATAATATAACCTATTTCATGCATTTCAAATATTATTTCGAAAATAATACATGATCATGCGTTATTTACCTATATAACGCATGAAACAAGTTGCATTATCATTCTATTTCATCCATTATGTTTGTAGCGGTTATATGGAAAGTAGCCTTACATATAATCTGTCAGAATTTTTATCAAACTCTTTAAGATTTCGTAAGCCTAAAAATTTTCTTGTCTACGATCTTTATAATACATGTTAAAAAATATTCTTGATAAAAAAAGAGACTGGTAGACAATCGTTAATAAAAAGGAAAAACAGTTTATTTAAAAGATTTCGTCTGTATTTATTGATTTGAATAGTCAAAGACAAAACTAAATCTGATCTATACATACGTATGAAATGTCTTGAATAAAAATGTTTTTAAGGATATTAAATAGTCTCTTATAACTTTTATCTTAAGAAATAATCCTACTTCCATAATTCGATGTTTTGAGTAAATAATTCGACGTAAAACAAGTTTAGATTGCGATGACAAAATAACCATGTGTAGAAATTAAATATAATGGATGGAGTGAGGAAAAAGATCGCATAGAAAATATGTTGATTATAACAGGATATCATTAAAAATATCTCTAAAATATAGCCTCATATCAGCTCCATAGCATATCTTACTTCACTATCGATTCATGTAGAAAATACAATCATGATAATTCTTTTTAGTATTGTATGGTACTAACTTCGTCTTCTGGCATAAGGACAACATCATAAGTGATAAACAAAGAATGCAAAAGGAAAGAAGAAGAATAAGATTAGTAAGAAAAGGATAATAACTTCCGGTATAATTATTCATCATAGAAAACGAACGACTAACCAACATCTGTCTTAACACGAGTAATGACAATGAAAAAAGAAAGTATTCTCAATGTCAATGTTTATTATGTAATAATGAAGGAAATTTTATGGTCTTACTATGCAACTTTTATAGCATTAAACTTTTTATTATACAGACTTAATCAAGATACTGTAATAGTATAAGTATTGGAAAGTTTGATGGTGACATCTTTCGATCGAAGAAATAAATCTATATCGATATCAATCTTCACTAAAGAGATTCTTGTATTTCGAACAAGCTAAACGTTCCATTCTTGTTTTATCATTGTTTCTAGATAACTGATCTACTGACTGATGAAAGGGAGACGCTTGTTTTTCACTGGTTATTTCTAAATGCACTGACTGTATAGTGGTTTTTAAAACCGGGCCAAATATTAAGATTTATATATATTTGGAATCAGCATAAAATGGGGAACACGGTGTGATATATATTTTGCTGGCGCTCCATAGAAAATGAATAGGTGACACTAGGTGACTTGGTTTCATGATAGAGGGTTACTATGGAAATGATATGGAATCAGTGATATATGTAAGAATATCATTCCATTGGCCTGCTTGCTATTGTTGCTTACCCATTTAATTGCAACAGAGCCAATGAAACGAAGAATATCTATGATGTCGGTAGTGAATGACAATAAGAGACTTTGAAAAGTAGAAGCGCCAGAACGAAACTATTATAGAAAAATATTGTGAACTACACCTAATTTTTGTGTATAATTAGTTTTTTATTTCCCCCAGATTTAAAAGTCAACTACACAAGTGCATAAGTGACTTCATTTTAGAAATACTGTCATGATCCATTCACATCAGTCAGTAGATCATAACCATCAAAACATGATAAAATATCGTCTTGTAGATAATTAATGGTTAAATCGATTAGTTCATAAACAATTTAATAGGGTTTAATCTGGAAAAACCTGATAACATTTTCCAATTATTCATCACACTAGCGTATAGGAAGGTGTAGCCTTTTTTTTAATCTGAACAACTCTTTAAGAAGATAGAAGTCATCCTGATCATGAAATGTATTGTTTGAAGTTCATCCTTTTGAATTTTTCTATTAAGGAACATCGAAAAATATTTTTTACTAGGGGTGATAGCTCTCAATGCTATTCTTTGAATTCGGCAACAGACAGATGAACTGATATTGTAATTAAAATGAATTACTTCAATAAATATTAATTTTCTTTTTAAACATCATTGATTTATTCGATTTTTAGACTAAGTTAAAAGAATAAGATATAAAAACATTAAGTGTTGTAGATATCATGATACTTTTATTGTAAATTCTTGATCAATTTTACTGATTTCATATAAAATCAGATGAAATAGTGCAGAAACAAGTAAATTCTACCCTGAAAAAGTCCTTGTTTTCTACTATTTGATTCTTCTTCATAGCCATATCAAAATCAAATTATGTGTACTATGAAAATGGCAGTGCCTAATAGGCACTTTTATTTTAGAAAATTATACTCCGTTTGTTTAAATGTGTGAAAATAATCAAATATCTCATAGATAGTTGTATGTTTTCGCATGACTTTGTATAAATGAGGAATAATTAAGACTAATTACTTAGAGATTCCTTTAGGCGTCTAGTTTTATGACGTGCCAACAGATATAATGAGAATGCTAAAAATTGTCTGTTCTAATAATCTTGACCAGTAGTGTAATTCACAAAAATCAAACATAACAATACACCGAGACTTCTTACTATACTACTTTAACGTGTGAATATTTCTATTTTGTAAAGAGACCGATAAATATCTTAAGATCTTACTTTCAAGTATGACAACTTATGTTTTTGATCATATTTTGAACGCAGATTTTTTGTCTAAAGTCCTATTTAAAATTTTTGATATATAAACATTCGATTCATTTAACGGTTTAACTAATCAACCAATGGAAAAGAAAAGTTTGTATCGATTTGTAAAATTTAAAATTTAACTTACGAGAAATACATCGCTCCCAGTCTCATGAACGTTGTATTAGATATAGAAAGCATACTATGTAAATGAAGACAGAATATATCCTGTAGAAGCAACTGTTTTATTATTGATAGATCTTTCGACAAGAAAAAAAGAAAAAGAATAATCTCACTGTGAACAAGTCTGTGAGACAAGAAATGAAATACTCTTTGCTATGCTCATCATAGATCTTTGTTTTAGCTTGTTATAAGATCGAGAGAAACATAACTTTAAGATTTTAAGGGCATGACTGATAGTAGGTAAATATCAATAGAATTGAATCTGCTAGTTATTACAAACAATATGTGGATGTAACCAATAAATCATTTACTTTATGTACATCTTGGTAAATGTTTTTTATTTGATCTGAATTCGATCTGGAAATAAGTTCAAAACTAAATCGTTGTCTTTTACTATGTCAATTTAATAGTTAATAAAATTTTAGTTCTTCATTTCTCTAGAATTTCATAACAATTTTTATTTCAAAAAGCTTTAAAAAATACTTTTATGAAATGAATTTCTATTGAATATAATATTAGCAAATCTTTCTGTAACTAATGAAAACCTCCTCGTTCTATTGTCTTTGTTCTAGAATTTTGAGATAGATCTGTTTCAATTGCATCAATAGAGATAATCTCGATTTGTGAATCTGATCGTACTTTTTCATTAAAAAAGAAGAAGCCTTTTATACGACAAACAGTATTGCAAATATCTATACTGACTATAATTTAATTGTCGAAGATTATCATCGATCAATTAGTTCATCGTTTGCAATCTAAAAACTGGTTCGACTATATTGTTTATCAATAAACATGCAAATTAAATTTATTTTTCTTCAACCAAATATCAAAGATGATTTTCTTTTGAATATTTCAGAGAAACTATAAACTAGTATAAAACAAAAATTATAAATAAAAATGAGTATTCCATCACAATCTCAATCATCACCAATTATTCATTTTACTAGTGTAGGTCTAGAATAAATTCTGAGAAAAGAATTTTGCTATATTTTCTTTTTTCAGATTGTTCGCCATGAATCAAGCACATCAAATCAAATCGTTGCCTCTCCTTCTACATCTATTGATTATGATAGTCAACAACAATATTCAGCATTAGTCAGTCGTCCTCAATCAACACCAAAATCATGTTTACTACTTCAACGATTATCTTCATACGTTTTTGACAATCAACAAACAAACGAAAACGTAGAGACAATTGCAAAGAATAATAAAAAACAGTGTATGGCAACATTTGATTATTCATCATTTACAAACGTAACAGCTTTAAATGAAATTCATAATAATTTAAAATCTCCGGTTCTTTTTGAAATACATAATGATGGCGACGACGAAGACGATAATGACGACAATAACAGCATTAATAAAAACTATAATCACTACCACGACCGATATCTACTTCGACCACCGCCTCTTATGGTACTTTCTCAAACTGTCCAAGCTAAACATCCTGAACAATTAACTGATACTAAATTAGATAATCAATTTTCATCTATTAAAGATTTACCTAATGTACCAGCAAATCATTCGTTTGTCTTTTACGGTTTTACATCAACGTTTGTATTTCAAGAAAATTAATTTTTAGAATAATTCTTTTCGTGGTATTTTTATGCAGACAAATAGAAGAAGCTAAACGATTAAGTCGTCGTATGGGAGATTGTTTTATATCTGAAACAATCGATCTAACAATAACACATGTTATTGTACCGAATGATGATCCACATATAACCATCACACTTGATTTTATTCTTGCACTTATTTATGGATGGTAAGTAATACATTTTAAAAACTGTTTTTTTTTCTCTTATTTATTTATTTTCTATATGAATAGAATCTGGTTACAACTTAGATCATAGAAAACTCATAAAATTAGAGATCAGAATTATCTAACTATTATAGTCTAGTCCATAGGTCGATGTTCGATTCGAATTCTTATTTAAGAACTGAGAGAAAACAATGAATCTTTCTTGTATAGCTTTTTATATCACTGTGATCCAGGATTGCCAACTGTACCCCATTTGAACTTTTTGTACCCCGCAAAAATCTGTACCCCAGGGGTACGCGTTTTGTACCCCATTTGGACTTTTCCCTTTACCCTATGTATATCAATCATCTTTCGATATAAATCAATGACATTTTTGACTTTAACTAACGTTGCTCTTGTGGAGATAAAAATGTTAATCATATTAGCCGGCTGCCCAAGGGGAGAAAAATTTGTAAAAACGCGTTTAAACGCTCAAAATGGGACCATGGTTGTGAGCCATTAGCTCTCATTAAAAAACCGAAAGAAGCACATTTTATGTTCATAATTTCTACTTTCAGAGCGTAAAAAAGAGAGGAAAATTCAGTTTTTAGCGTTAAAGCGCACTTTTATTCTATAATGTAAAAACAATGTGTTTTAGCACTCAAAAACTGGAGTTTTCCGCGGACTTCACGCTCTAAAAATGAAAGTCTTGAATACATAATACCTTTTTTGCGGGTTTTTAATGAGCGCTAATGGCTCACAATGGTCGGTCCATTTTGAACGTTTAAACGTGCTTTTCCAAATTTTTGTCTGCTTCGGTGGTAATTCAGTCATATGAAGCACTCATGGACACCAAGTCGAAACTCGATATCAACTGAGACAATTGCGGCTGATTGAAAAGTTAAGTTGAAGTTGAGTACTAAGCTGAAATGTGAAGATTATGATTTATTTGTACAGTCGCAACCAGAAATGGTCAAACTTGCCAAAAATAAAAAGCAATACCGTCATGAAAAAAAGACGTTCGCCAGTTACTGTGAATACAGAGCGTTTTTTCTAATTAAACTTTTTTTTGTTTTATCTTTTCAACAGAAATATGTTGAAAACAGCTTTAACTGCGAACTCTTTTGTTTGAAAACAAACATTCCAGATCATGTCTTGCACATAGGCAGTTGAATGTGATCTTCCTTTCGCTAAAAATGCTATTACCAGCCGTTTCGTGACGTCAATTTCTTGTCTTGTAAAAACCACTTTGTACCCCACGACCATACCCCATTCGGGACCTTAACAGTTGGCAACCCTGCTGTGATCGTTACAGTCGTATTGTATCAGTTACAAAGATTGGCAGTGAAGAAAAACAGACATAAAAGAACTAAATGAAGTGAAAAAAGTATTGGATAAAAATCTGTTGCAAAGTTTGTAGACACTTAGCAAAGCATTGGGAGAATCTCTTTCATTGTGCATTACAGTGGAATCAGCAATTCTATGCTATTATATATACGTTTTAACTAAGCTTAAAACATTGCTATGTGTTCTCAAACGTATTGATCAGTACAGAAAACGAAATTTCGTTCCTTTGTCTATCATCCATATTTGCCTATTCTGCGTTTGCCTTTTCGGTAACAGTCTAAAATGTCCCCCAAAAAGATGTCCTTTCAAAAATGTCCTTCGGTAAAAATGTCCTTGAGAAATGGTCCTTAGAAATATTGTCCTCCGAAAAAATGTCTTTCATTTTTAAGATGTGCTTTCTGTAAAACACGAACTGCTCTTATTCATAAAAGCAATCATGTGATATAATCAATAAAGCGAATAAAATTCTAATTTATTTTCCACTTGCGACAAAAAAGAAAGTTCTTTTAACAATTCTTGTGGATCAATTTGGTTTTTGTCGAATCGTTCATAATTCTTTCATACGTTGTTCACCAATTTTTGACTTGAGTCGCTTTGCACGATGTTTTATTCAGCTATTAATCTGAAAAATGACGTCATGAACAGTAATTGTTCCAGAAAATCTTATAAATGAATCATTAGAATTTGTATGCAAAATTACATTACAACTTCGGTTTGTACATCGCCAAAATTTTATAGCTTTCTTTCGATTAAAATTTAAAAATTGTAAATTATAACCATTAACAATTAACATAAATTTTCCTTTATTCGAGTATGTTTTTGTAANGGACTTGGTTGTAAAAATGAATTTTCAGGTGATTGAGATAGCGATAAGCATTCACCTTCATCAATAGCTGTCAACTTATTAGATCTCATCAAAAATGTCTTTTTACAATTACGGAAAAATATTACGCAAAACAACGAATGGCATTTAAACGATATATTTTCTCGTCTTTATTGAATCATTGATACGGTAGTCGTATCCTCTACAATAGACAATTAAAATATGCACCGATATAT
>OENM01001872.1:4357-18022 GCA_900239745.1 Rotaria magnacalcarata | reverse complement strand
GAAATTAGGATCTTTTTAGTAAAAATCGAAATTAGAATTTTGACTGGGATTTTGTTGGACACAATTCTAATTTGAATTCTGCCTGGACCAAATTCAAATTAGAATTTTGACTGAGATTATATTGGGCAAATTTCTAATTTGAATTTTGCCCGGGCAAATTTAAAATTTGACTGGATTTGAATTTTGACCACAACATATACATATACATAAAGAAATGTATGTATTTGTTAAACATTCATTCCATTCGACATCTCCTTTATCCAATAATAAAGGGCGAAAAACATTCATGAAAGATATTCAAAGATGCCTCTGTTGATTTGCATGTAACGTGACAAAAAACAGTAGTATTAGTTGGCGGGACGGGAAAACCGTGAAATAATGCGGTGCATCGCCACCGCCCCGTTATTTAAAAATTGCGCCCCGCCCCGCGACGGGGCGGGGCGGGCGAGGCGGTGTCACACCGCGACTCGTCCATCTCTGCTTTCTACATTCGAAATGCGAGATAGGAAATAACACTCAACGAAACCGACGATAAATATAATACCAGTAAATACGATTGAAATTCTAATGATGATAGGTTGCTCACTAATTGCAACACGTGGAAGAATATGATAACCTAGTATAGTATCTAATGATAAACTTGTTCTTTTCGTAGAAAATTGACATCGAGATCCATAGAAACATTCTTGACAGACACAGATAACGGCTTTTGGACACTGTCGATCATCTTTAAAACATTTACCTTGATTGTCACAAACATTTTCTCGATAACAGTCATAGCTCATATTATGATTGAATTTAAAACAATTCGTTCGCCGCACAACATCACATAAACAAAATCAGTTCGTTCACGACATGGAATATGATAATATTTATTTGATACATTTTATTAGGTGTAGATTAGTTATAGTTGTATTAAATAGTTCATTAGTGGATAAACACCGATGATGAGGCACAACTTTTGTTGTTATAATAGCTGAAATGATTGTTTCTTTTCGAACAAGAATGGAATAATAATTGTTCAACATTTCGACTAGTGCAACATTAAATGTAATTTTAGTATGAAATAATAAAAAGTCTAGATGAACGGGAACCTTTTTTATTACACTTATTCGAGTAACCTCGGTTTCATCTTCAACAGTGATAAAATGAATAATTAATAATGACGGAATAATCAATTTTCGATCAAATGATATTTCAATTTGATTCGAACTTTCTTGAAATTCACAGCGATCTCCAAAATATCCGTCACGACAGATGCATGTTATATTATTCAAACTAGAATACATACGTCGCTCATCACCAGCAATACATTGACCACCATTCGAACACGGTTTCTTTCTACACGCATATTCGTGCAGATAGCATCGTGGACCGTATTGATCGACAGGACAGACACATACAGATTTGTCAACATATAAGGAATTCAATGCACAATCACAGGCATGTTTTACACTACACGGAACACCAAGCCAACCTGAATAGCATCAGCAAAATGTAGAATCTTCATTATTGATATATTGGTAACATTGACCATGAATACACGATGTACAGGTAGAAATGAAAATCGAAGTGGAAATATCCAACTAGTTCGACAGCTGAATGTCATTTTGTTGTATAAATCAATTTGTGTTGAATAGGTTTTGGGTGTGGGTGTGAAAGGTGTCTAGAGTCACGATGAAAGTGCACACCCACACAGAATTTTGATCTTCTCAAGATTTTCGAGTCTATTAAACGTCTGTGCTAAAATCTTAGGCTGAACTATGATACTCCCTATCAAAATAAATCCTTAATTCCACAAAGATATAAAACACTGAGGCTATTAATACTGATCATACAATTTTCCTTGTCTATGATACATTTATAATGCAATAAATGATTTTAAGTCGTGACTTCTTAAAAAATCATCGAAATCACTATAAATCTTTTCAAAGCTACTAGGTTCTTTTCAAGTGCATTGTGGACTGATTATAGAACCAATCGTTGCAGTGTGTACCAATCTATATTCGATGCTTGAATAATGAACCCTCATGCTAGTACTGTATAGAAATCTATCTTAACTATATAGTATTATAATAAATGTGTTTCCTAAAACCGTAGAATAATCAAAAAGTGGAATCAAAAAACCTTTGTAAAACTTTATCTACCATTTTTTTACAGTATATAGTCTCACCATTAATCGCTCTAATAAACCATCTTTGAATGATTGATTTTTGTGCGGCTTAGATCATCTGGTAACTTGATGACTTATTGCAATTGGGTCATAGACCGTAAGACTATGAATCTATTGCTATTTATTTCTACTTATCATACTACGTATTATCGAGTATACTTATAAGCTGCAAGCTTTCATGCGTATAATTGTAGAACGAAACACGTACTACACCGATCAATCTGCTTTAGATTCAAGGGGGAAACAGCAGACTCCAAGTCCTCGGAGTCAGGTGGAGTCAAGTGGAGTCACCCAGAATCACATGGAGCCAGCTGGTTGCATAGAATCACATAGGATCCCAGGGAGTCATACCTAAACACGAGGAGTCACATGGAGTCTCTTGGAGTCACAGTCAGTATCGCAAAAACTCTGCTGATCTCGAGAAAACCATTATCAAAATGGAAAACTGATACGTTTTTACTTTTTTCTGTCATATGTACCATTATATAAAATAGTTATTAGTCTCCTTCTTTGTCGAAAGTTGTCCAAAAAAACTTCACATAACAGAACAATATTACTCAGTACCCGGAAGTAGAATTCCCACAACAGAACAANCATCCGGGTACTGAGTCATACTGTCAAGCGGGAAATGAGAGACTCCATCCTCTTGGAGTCAAGCGGAGTCAAGTGGAGTCAAGCGGAGTCAAGCGAAGTCAGATGGAGTCATGGAGTCTGCTGTTTCCCCCTTGTTTAGATTGAACCAAACACATACACATACGATTGTTCACAACGACATCAGTCGAAATTTCGATACTAGTAAGCATTTCTAAAATTATTGCAATGATTTTGTTCTTTCTATCAAATGAGATGGTCATTCTACACCAGTGAGTGTCTTTGTACTTGACGCTAAAATCATTTGCCTTAATAACAGAAGAAGGCGGTAACATGCATGATGCAATCATTTCCCAACAATCTCTCAGATCGAATTTGAAACTATACATGATGAATATTTCTGTGCGATATTCGAAACACAAAAAGAAATTTTCAAGTATACATGCTTCACGTCAACTTAGTGCTTAGGATCTGCGTAAAACCTATCAATTCACGAATGATTTTTCTGTGTATGCACTCGTGAGAAACTACAAAGATTGCTCATACATACACAAGGTATTGTGAAGAAGAAAGATGAAAAATAGAACTATAAATCATTTAAGATCGTGAAACACAATCGAATTCTCTTATCGTATGAGAAGGAAAACCACTTTGATATGTGTTGCTTGTAATTGATGCGATTGTATGAATAGAAGTCCTGGAAACATGTTGAGGCTTCAGTTTTTGTTTACAGAGCATCCACAATATCATGATGGACACTTTCTGAAACTTGTCTTGACAACATACTCACAAAAAATTCTATAAGTGAAGAAATTTCAAGGGATTGTGTGTGGTCGCAGTTGTAGATATATCTGAAATTACACTGCGATATCGACACTCATAAGCGTGCCCACACCAACACGCACACCCATCCATCCACATACATATATACACATAAGCCATATTCACTTAGATATATTCCTTCTTTTTATCTGCATGTATTCTCATGCACAAGTAATTGTATCAATCTGCTTTGAATTTTTTTCTAGATGCGCGTCATCTATCGTGTTGATCAAGTCATTCAAATGACCGTGTCGAAATTCAACGTTTACAAGAACTTTTACATGATGCAGCAGACTGTTGATGTTAACTGTTGCGATAACTTTGTAGTATTGATCGGAATGTATTTTTTCAATTCTTCAAGGAACCGAAGATAGGTACCCAATGTCAGAATCGATGAGTTTCCAGATGCACTGACTTCTTCACGCATTGCTTGGAACATTAGTTCTCGATTTTTTTCACACATTAAATAGGCTTGATATAAGAGATGTCCATTGAAATTATCAAATACAGTGAGAAGTGAAGTTAAATTATTTTTCCTAAGGAAGCAACGTACATGCTCTTCAGACCAGTTATTGACAAATTGTGGCAAATCTCTAGAACAATATGAAATTAATGAAGAGATTCACTGTATCTATACATTCGTTTTTTTATGAGAATATATACTTACATTCGTGTTTGACGTTGATACACCTTGATCGGCGAGGGAACGGGCAATATCGGTTCGTGAGTGACTTCCATTTTCTTTGTGTGATTCATTGTAATTTGTCGCTTGTCTTCAATTTCGTGTTTCAGTAACGAGTAGGCTTCATTCAATTCATGCTTGGTAAAATCCACATAAATCTTTCCACTCATAATAAAGCCTAACCAACCATCAGGTTTGTATTTTGGTTTCATGACGAGTGGCAATAGTTTGCATTGCCTTTGAAATGCGTAGTTGGCTTCAGCTTGACAATAGGGACTTGCTTTGTAGGTTTCCGACATGCAGATAATGATGAACTCAGAATTTTCGATAGCATCAGCCATAGCAACTATTACATCTCCATGCATTCGATCACGATCGAGCCATACACGAAATCCATCTTTTTCAAGAAAATCACAGACTTGGAAGCAAAGTTTTTTATCGTTGTGAGAATAGCTAATCATAATATCGTACTTCGATTTGGCGGTGACGTGAGGTGCACTTCCATTTGAAATATTGCGCTTTTGTTCTAGCCGCCAAATCAAATGATTTGTTGCCCGTTGGATCGTTTCTTCATGTGATGTTTTTAGTGATTCGAGACACTTTATTAACTCGGAGTCTTTTTCAAGAATATTCGAAGCCTCGTCGTTGAAAGATAGCGCTATAAGAATTTCTATCGCATATTGTTGAGTTTTCGTCGATTGAAAGCTCTGCCTTTCGGTGACACATCGAATGAGCAGAGGTATGATATTTTGTTGCAACACTTCTACTTTCACTTGGTCATGTTGTATGAAGTCTAAAAACAGTACAATTACTGTCGATCTATTCTAATAAGATTATTATCTATTACTTACTCTTCAAGCTCTGAAGAAGACTTTGAAAAGCTGTTCTTTGAACTGGATCTTCCATCATACTAATGAAGTACAAGTAATAGATGCCAACAATTTTGTTCGCATTCTTTAGCGCTTTAATATCATCTTCGCACATAATCAATGCTAGAATGCGGTAGGAGTTTAGCGATATTTCACAATCATCCATATCACTTATTTTTAACAGAGTTGGTTTCAAAGAGTCAAATTCTATCATGAAAGCGAGTAAATCGGAATGATTCGTAAGGTGACATATACATTCTAGAAGCAATCTTTCTTTCGATCGAACAGTTTCAACGTCAATCATTGATATACAATGTTTCAAGAGCGCAAAGTAATCTTGGTGAAGAACTTTATCATCTGTATAGCTTTCTGGAACCATTATATGAATGCTGAGTAGATTAGCAATGCGCATAATGGGTTCCGAGAAAGATAACAAGGACATTATACGTACTATGACAGGTAGAAGTATTTCACAAATCTGCCCCAAAGTTTGTCTTCGCAACAAACTTTCTTCATATGGTTGCCAATACATAAACTCGATACAACTGTCGAATAAAAATGTTTGGATTGATTCCAGATCACTCATGGATTGCGGCACACTGGAAAGTTGAGCCATAAAAAATGTCGAACTGATACACTTAGACACATTAAGAAACAGAAATTCTAAAAGAGAATCTTCATAAAGATCGATTCGCATCGTTTGAATTAGTGTAAATATTCGAAGTAAACGATTCATAGATTCAAGTTGCTTTGTTGGGCCGCGATATTGTTCGAATTCAATGATAAAAAAGTTCAGCTTATCAATCAGAGGTTTGCATATCATTAAACGTACCATTTCATCTTTTACAGCAGTAGCGTGACAAACATGGTGCAGAAGTGTAGATAATCGCGTCACTAATTCAACTTGTTTTTCATCAAACAGAATATCGATCAAGCAATCCCTCAAAATGATAAAGATCGGATGTCCCAAAAGTTGTGGTTGATGAAGCCATTGTTCCCTATGGGCTGCCATTAGTGTACTTGAAAGTTCGTTAAGAATATCGAAATTCGTCCGTAACAACATGTTATTTTCTAATTCATTGTATATATCATCCAAAAGTGCAGATAAACGACGATTCACCTTATTGGTACACGTCTGATTCACGAGCGAAGCAAATTTCTGTCGAATTTCAGTATAATCGATTGCACTCATCGTGTATGCTCTTTCTCACCAGAACTGTTAAAGTAAATGAGCTCACGTTGCGATTGTCGTATTGATGCAGTATGATGAGAACTCTGTGGCGAACGCAAGAATTAAAAAGAAAAAACACAATCGATGCAATGTACATAGCGACAAGCAACTATTCTGAAAAAAATATGGATGTGGGTGTGGGTGTGTGACTGAATTACACTACTGAAGCACACCTACATCCACACTCTCAACTGGCTGTGTGAAGACGAAGAAGATCGAGAGTGCGTGCGTCAGGAAGAAGAAAAAGAAAGAGAACGGGGACCGAGTGACAACAAAGATTATTACACACCTCGTCCCCAGAGAAGAAACGAGGTTCTAATAACAACCCGTTTCTTATCAGACCGATTCCGACGAATAGAAATCCAAACTAGCAAGAGATAAACAAAGTTGTGAGTAAAACAACTAAAACCTACAACGACTATTCGGGTGCGGGAGTGAGTGTGCATCTGGTTGTTACTTGAAATTCTCTCCTGATTTACAACCACATGCACACCCACACCTGCTTCACATAAGTGAGAAAAGGTGATTGGTGACTGCATTTGTGTACGTAGCAAATGTTCGTAAATACAGCCATGAGCAGTAGTGGTGGATAGAATCCGTCACATATATAATCGTTGCAATTGTGATTTGAAGTATTTAATTATATTTTAATCTAATCATTTTATTTAGCAGTTTTTGTTGATGGAAGAAGTGAACGATTCTCTGAACAATGATACAATAAAAAGTGACACAAAACAGGCATGTGGTCATATTAAGCCTATTTGGCCGATTCTTGTTTTCCTTTTTTTGTTAATATTGTTATTAACAGCTTGAATAGTGCTTCAAGTAAAAAGCCATGTTGCATTTAACCAAGTCGGAGTAATTAGTGATTACTTGTGCATTATTGTATATCTCATATCTATAATTGGTATTTTTATAATTATTCCTAAAACGCATGATGGAAAATATCCAACAACTGAACGTTTAATCATTACTACAATTCTCTCTGTACTTGTACTTGTTGATTTATTATTTGCTTCAACAAGAGTATACGATCAAGCTCTTTCACTGAATAAAAAAGATACCTAAAATGAGTGTAAATATTATATTGGCGTATCAATAACTGAAAATTGTCTCAAATATATTTGCCAATTATTGTTACTGTTGTTCATGATAGGGCCTCATAGTAATGATATCTTCTAAGTGATCAAAGAGTTTTATCGAATTTCTTTCTTTTTATTCTGTTTGCCAATAGATTTTCTTGTTAATACAAGAAACGCACCAAGAAGAGAAAGAACCTGATAGATGTATCTTAAATACAGCCCGAGAGAATATAACTTCATTTGAAGGCACTGAACCACTTCAATATCCATTAGGAGTAGAATTCAGAATTACTTGTTGTATAGAGCTAATAGCTATGTCAGATCGAATATTTTTAGAATTATCTGGGTCATTGGATAAAATATTTGCTAAGCTGTTATACGTTTGCCTCAAAACATTTCTTCAATGGAAAAATTTCCATTGATTGGACACTCCGTACATGCAACATTGAACCCTATTTTCACGAAGTTTCACAACAAATAGCAAAAAATGCTTGCATGCTTGCAACCCGATGTAGGCAAATCATACGTTTAGGTTTTTGTACTAGGAAGTTGTATATCTTTGGTTAACCTATTAGTGGTAGTCATTTTTTCCAAGAGAGTAATCATGTACTTGTTCTGATTAGTGAATGGTGTGAAATAGTAGTTGCGCTTATTATTTTATTCCCTACACTTTTACAAACTATCAAGTGTTTTCCATTCAGTCATGGGCATTTTTGGCACTAACAAATTTGGTTTTAATGATTTATTGTGGTTTCACTCTTCAGGGCTCTTTAAAATTTTCACCAAAACATTAGATAGAAGTCCTAACAATAACAGCTTCAATTATATCAGTATTGCGATCAATTTTTTTGTTTTGTTATTGTATGGGTAAACTAAACTTAGATCGAAAATATATTGATCTCTGGATACTGTTAATACTAAACTCCAATGGGAATTCTATTATGTTCCTTAAAATAAAGGGTGACATGTATAATCCAGAACAACATTCTGTAATACATTTTTACTTATTCTTTAAATAATAAAGTTTATTAGTGATATTGATTATTTATAGAAGACTTTTGAGATATTCAAAAACGATAGGTGTGGCTGAGGCTTATTCTCTCTAATTTGAGGATTCTATCGAATTATTTTGCATATACGTAACTGACCTCTGTCTTTTGTTTATTCGTGTAATAATAAAGGAAAACACTGAATTATCATGAACCAATAATAATCTTTCTTGAAAATTTCATGGATATATCTTATTCTAAAGATACATAGTCGAAATGATGATTACAACTGTTATAGCCGTAATTGTTCTAATTAGTTTAGTAGTTCTTTGGTTACTAAAAACATTAGGTGTATTTAAAACGATTTCAATTCAAATTACACAACCACCATTCAAGCAATTGACTATAGTATATAAATTTCAACGTGGTAGTTATTCGAAAGCAGGTGATATATTCAATGATATCGCTAAATATTCATCATCTCTTGATAAACTTGGAATTTATTATGATCATCCTAAAGTTGTACATCAAAACTATAGAATATAATTTTTTTTAAATGTCTATTTGAAATTAGGTGCCAGTTGAAAAACGACGATTTGCTGTCGGTGCTATTGTTGATGAAATCAAAGATCGAGAATTAATCGAACAAATGGAGAAAAATAATTATAAAGTTTTTAAACTTCCAGAGTTCGATCGATCGGTTTATACAGTATTTCCATTCAAGAATATTCTATCGATTTTTATTGCAGTTATGAAAGTTCCTTATCGATTAGGTCATTATATTCAGGTAAATTATTTCTTATTCGAAATCTGAAATTGAGATTTTTATATTCTAGGCGAAGAAAATCGAAGCTCATCCATTTTTAGAGATCTACAAACGACCATTAATTCATTTTGTTGTCCCATTAAGTGATTTCGATGCCTACAATGTTCCTGAAATCAGCAATGAATAACCATGAAGAAATATTTTATTTTGCGAACATTTGATGAACTTATTTTTAATAAAGATTGATCTATTTGGTTTGTTTCTTACATGATGGAGCTGATAGAAGAAATCAATTCTTATTTATTTAAAACAATAATAAGAGTAGTAGTATTTGTAATACCGATTGAACAAAAAAATAACAAAAAGATAAACTATAGACGAACTGGAATTCGATTGAACCAAACCAATTTTACAGCGTGCATCCGTTGAATGACGTGAACAACCACCGATGCCACCCGGATAGTTGATATTTATCTGCGATTGAAGGTAATGTTCGACTTGTTGAAATTGATTCTGTACTTCTTGTTGCGGACATTTATCAAGGCAAGATTTTAAACAACGAAAATAAGTGGTCGCTTGTTGAAACCAACCACGTTTATTAACAGTGACCATTAACGGTTGACATAGATCGTTGATTGTTTTCACTTGACAAATTTTGTTAATGACCGGTGTTTGTTGTACAGGTACTGAACCAAGAATACCGTTTTTCGACGATGCAATTGAATGCAAACCCCCGCCACCACGACCGAATCTGCTGTTTCGGCGAATCCTAAACGATATTAAATTAATAATCTTCGATTTTATCATTGCAAAAAGCTAATAGATCATCAACACGTTTTCGAATACCTAAAAGAATTATTTAAGAATTTTCCCAATGAGTCCGGGGTACATGTGCAGATTCTGCACTGCAGAATAAGCACATCCCAATATCCCAACAATGAAATCAATATCTATTGGCTTATGAGCACACCATTATTAATAGAAAGAGCTCTTTCTATTAATGATCGTGTGCTCATAAGCCAATAGATATTGATTTCATTGTTGGGGTGTGGTTATTTTGCAGATGTACCTACGTCACTCTTGCTGTTCTGTAAGTTATTATAAAGCATTTCGATATATTCTTTTGTAGGTATTCTACGAATGGATACACAAACTCATTTAGAGGATTTAGCAAACGAAATTTTCTGCGAACTATTTGAATATTTACATGCACTTGATATTTTCACTGCGTTTGCTTCGTTGAATAAACGAATTTCATCGATTTTACGATCGATTCCACTTCGTATTGTTATTTCAAAAAAACATTGTCGTAATCAAATTGATTTTCTTTCTTCTCATCTTTCTCTTCATACTCATCAAGTTATTTCAATAAACATACGTGATACAATTCGTGATGATGCATCTATTATTAGTTTATTATTCAGCCGACACGATTTTATTAATCTTCAATTTTGCAGACTTGCGACAATCGATCGATCAACGAAGCTTGATAATGTTATTAAACAAATAAAAACTTTTGATAAACTTGTTTCATTTAATATTTCTAATCTAACCGATGAAACCATGAATGCAGATGATAAATGTGAATTAACCCGCACTATGTTAATGCACCAGTCATCTTCTCTTCGTTCAATTGCCCTCCGGTATGGTTATGATTATTCCAATATTTCAAATTATATCTCACTACCTCCAAATGTTACATCATTGCATTTATATATAGCTGGTTCACGTGCAATCGTATCTGTTCGTTCAGTTATAGCAGTTCTTCGTCTTTGTCATAGAGTACGCTCTTTACACATAATACTGAAAGATAACAGTCCGGTTGACGATACTGATATCTAGTAAGTTATCCGATAGGACCTGTATCAGTTTGGAAAAGTCGGTGAAAATGAAATATTTTTATTTTGTTTTAGTGATCCAATTACAATACCATCTATCAATGAAAATGATCTTCCTGTATTATCACAAGTGATCTCTTTTGGATTGACACTTTTTACTCCATGGAATAATGATTCGATTGCTTGTATATTGCGATGTATGCCTAATCTTAAGTATTTCTTTTTTACACTTGGACCATACGCATCACAAACGTTATTTCCTGTTGAACTGCTCGACGGTTATGTATGGCAAGAAATGTTAGAACTCTATGTTCCATATTTATCGAAATTTGAATTTCATATGTCAGTTTGGAAATGTTTTCCACCAACCGATTTAGATATTGTTATTGATTCATTCGAAAATTTCGTTGGAAAATATTCTAATTGGCATATGGTTATTGATCAATGGAGACTTCAGTGCGAGAGTTCTGGTAAATAAATATTTAAAATAGTGAATACAAAGAGTTACCGCAGATCACAATCTTTCTTGATATTTAAGTAAAAGAGGAGAGTAGGAAATATTTTGAACAAATAATTCTCTTGGGTATTCGAAATTTAATTTTTTTTTAAATTTTTAGCCGAGTTCTTGATTCTACGCACATTAAACTATCACAAATACAAATCGATAATAAATATATTTGTACCTGCAATCCACAGTGGCTACTTTGACACACGATCAACAATGGAAATAGAAGATGATCATTATCTTTTTTATGTAAATGAATTAGATTTAAACATATACATAGCATTTGAAAGATCACCTATTCGTTGCTCTTCTCCTTTATTTCAACAAGTCAAATGTTTCAAATTAGAATTGCCAATAGTTCCTTCATCATTGTTGAATAGTCTTCTGGATATTGGTAAGAAGAATTTGCTTTTTATACTAATCACTCACTTTGTTCGTATTATTTTGAACATAATTCTTGTAGTTAATTTTCATCAAATAAGTGATGATGATGCACAAGAAACTGTTGCTTATCTTTCAAATTTGGTTCATTTACCCATGATAACTCGAATAGAATTTGGGTCATCGTTTAATACATATCGATGGAAACATGTTCAATTTATTCTTCAGTAAGAATACGTTATATTTCTATAGATATCTTATTCTTTGACAATGAAAAATATTAGAAGTTTTACTATATAGTATCATCCTGAAGTCAAAAAGCGATTTTCTTTCATTTTGTCGCAAGAACAGTGTCAGCGATGTTTCTTTTAAGATCAGCATAGTGATCCGTTAGTAATTTTGAAATAAAACAATGAAAATATCTCCACTGTATTACATTCTACGAGGCTTTAGAGTGCTTTTTCTATAAGAATATCAGTCAAAAAAAGATTGTTTTGAAGGATAATCATTAGCTTCTATAGTGAATTTTAGTCGTTTACGATATTCACCAAAGTGAATATAGAATGGCGAATAGAAAACTTTCGAATTCAAATTTCGCATGCCTACCACCGCTGGAACCGGAAATTCAAAATGATTATCTTCGTTTAGCTCGTTTTCTATACGAACTAGATGAAATAAATGTGCTATCGATATCTATATGTTGTTTAGTTAAGAACTAATATTGATTGTAATCACAAACGCACAAGCAACTAAAGTGTGACGCTAGATCATTTGGATTGATCTAAAGTGGGGGTGTGGGTCTAGTATCAGGATGAACACCCACCCACACCCGTTTGTCTTTAGTATTGAAATGGAATCTAATGACGAATTATTTTATTTTCTAACTTAGAGCATGTCCAAACATGGTCGATCTTACAATATTGACTGAATTACTCATTTCTTCGAAATTTATTGATAATCCGTCTCTTATTTCGGCTTTCAAAGAAATTGAAGCGATCGAAACAACATTCGAAGACGTTTACTTTCCTTCAAGTTTTGCGCCTAAGCTCGTTGAACGTTTTCCATCACTTACACATATTGAACTTCAAGTAGTTTCTTTCAACAATTGCGCGTCTATTATCGATATATTTCTTAGTCACCTGAAAAATCTATCATATCTTAAAATTGATTATTTTGAAGATACATCACTTGATGATTTGAAAAACGTCGTCAAGCATTTCCCATGAATATGATTAATGAACAACTTGTTAATGTAAAAAATGATGGGGAAGTTATAGAAATTTGGTTAACATGATTGTTTGTGCATATTCTTTTGTTTGTTTAATAATAAATTATAAAATAATTGTGAAATAAAAATGTCTTTTTTTCAATAATTTTCATGTGAAGTGACAATTCATTATTCATTGGTATAAGTTCGTAGATCTCATTCATTTTCAAAGCCATCTTCGAAGTTGTTTAATAATATTTGCTTATCAATAAGGAAGGCACATTTCATTTGTTTATCAGTCACAAAGATGAAAATATCACGAATTTTCGAGAGCAAACACGAGTGTTTTTGACTTAGACTAGCTGAATATTGAGAGTGTGAGTGTACATGAAAAGATAAGATACCCACACCCATATTTTCATGGATATATGCATATTTTATAGATACAGAATCCGAATAAGTTCCTTCATGTAGACATTTAGATGTTGAATTATTTTGTAGTTCATTTGCGTCATGAAGTCGAAATAGA
>OENM01001871.1:12605-25144 GCA_900239745.1 Rotaria magnacalcarata | reverse complement strand
ATTGATATACGGTTTAAACGGATGGGATGACACAACAACCATGGTAATAAGCCAAGAAAAATGTCTATACGACTACATTTTTTCATATTGGTCTAAATTTACAAAACACCTAGAAACAGCGAATGAAGCAACACAATATCAACATACTTGGACAGCTTACCTAGCAGCAAAATACCCGGATAAAATTTGGTATAAAAGCATGGGCTTCAGAAAAAATAGTTTCTTTCTAAATAGACTTTCAAAAAGAGCGGAACATAGTAAAAATGACTGGAATGAATTTAGTAAAAATCACATCATGCAACGTGAATACTTTAAAAAGTCAACACTATATTTAAATATGTTTGTATATAAATATTTCCTACTTCCACCATAACCCCACTAGTGATTATTCGTCCTTCTACTAACAAATGAAAATTGAAAATAAATAGATGACGCTAGTATCAAATACCGTAAATATTTCTTGAAAGTGTTATGTAGCATCTACTCTGTGCAACAATACCTCTCTTTCTAAACCTCCCATTACGTGCATTGTTCTATTTTACTTTATTCTTTCTAAATTTCTATATAGTATTTTTATCTGTTAAAACGAACTGTTACGAAAAATGTATGTGTGGACTGTAATGTTTCTCGCTTCAATCTTACTTCTCGTTATCTGCTCATGGTAAATCTTTTTATGTGAACCTGAATATGGCACATTAAAATAAATTGAAAATAAAAAAAAAAGAATCAATTAATTGGTTCGGTGTTTATTTGATAATAATTTTGTTGTATTTTATGGATATTCTCGAGTACTTGCAATTCAACAAGAGAATGTGTAGCTCTCTTTTTAAGTTAATTTGAGAATATACAACGTTTATTAAAATCCATAATTTTACACCAGCTGTTATCTGAGGAAGTTATTCCCTCGACTGTAGGGAGGGTCATATGAAAAAAAATGCGTTTGTATGTTTGTGGCTGGTCAAAAAAACACCCGCTATCGCTGACGTTATTTCTAAGCGTATCACTTTTTTACTGAAACTTTACTATAGGTTTTCGGGGTCGGGGAATCCGAATCTGAAGTCGGATTTCAGAAATTTTGGGTTCAGTTTTCCGGACGAAGGAAATTTTTTTTCGAGAAAGCGTTGATATTTCATAAAGGTTGACGAACGGAACTATCTCGTGGTATAAATTGTGTGGACGAAATAAAAGCAAAATATTTAATCGGAAGGAAATAGTGTAGATCGTGACGAAGCGAATGTAATAACGGGCATGCTTGACAGCGAAAATATGATTGGAGAATTTTATGGACGGACAGGACAGAAAAGTATATGTACAAAAAGAATATTATGTCAATGAGTACTTCATCGAGGACAAGGCCAAATTAAAAAATATCATACTCCTCTTTTTATGAATGTAAAGAATTGAAATTGGGAAACTATGTGAAAGAAAGAGCACAATCCCTCGCTCGCCCCCGCCCCCCTTAAGAGCTACGTAAGAAGAAGAAAAAACATTTCGTTAAAGAAAGAATATTTGTGTTTGTGCTGCTACCTAGGTTGAGATTAAGTAAAAAGGAATGAAAGCAACGAATAGAGATTCTGACTGACGTCGACATTGTGATCGCGAATAGGAAAAGCATCTGTGAGAAAATAATATTTATGTCTATTCTTGTTAAATAAATTGAAAAATTAACAGTAACATACAAAACGAAAATATTTTTTCCGTCTTTACGCGGATACTTAATAGCATTCAGGCGCATACACAAAATGAAGAACATCTATGTTGATCCGTATGAATTGAATTAAATAACTTGAAATACTATCTATAAAAAAAAAGAAAATCCTATGAATATGTGTCGTAATGAATTATTCAGTGTAAATTAAAAAAAATATGTTTTAAAATTAAAAAAAATATGTGGTGTAAAATGAAAAACATGAATTTTGTTTGGATCAATATAGTGAGCTTTAATACGGAAATACATGGAAGAAAAAGAATAACCATCCTTATCGTTATATGAAGTTATTGACACAAAATAAAATAGTATGCATAAAAAATATTATCATCTGCTCTCAAGAATTAATTCTGATAAAAAATAGAAGATTGTATCGAAAGAAAACAATATCAACATTTTTCATTATCGATGTAGTTATTTGGCGTTGAAAAGCTTCGAACGGAGAGGAAATTGATCTTTCCATTGACGTAATGAATGAAGTAAAATTTAAAGACTATGATAAAATTTTAATGCGAGTCTGTGCTCGTGCGAGTTGAATCAGGTAATATAAGTTACCGTATTAGAAACCTATATTACAAAAAATGGAGTGAGTTCCGTAAAATGACAGGGATCAATATGAATGATTATTACCTCGACTGTAGGGAGGGTCATATGAAAAAAAATGCGTTTGTATGTTTGCGGCAGGTCAAAAAAACATCGTTTATCGTGGACGTTATTTCTAAACTTCTCAGTTCTTTTTTTATGAAATTTTACCATAGGTTTTCGGGGTCGGGGAATCCCAATCTGAAGTCAGATTTTTAAATCTCGAAACGAATTTTCTAGATTTTAGTATGTTTAGGAAGATATTTAGACTGTATCTAGTTTGGCCATAGATAATCGAGGTCTTAGAAGTTGTACTTCATTTTAGCTATGATAGTTTTGTCTTTGATTTTCGTAGAAAAACAGTATTTTCGAGATTGTGAAGGATCATACAGGAATAACTGAATTTTGTTCTGGGATGAAGCGTACCTTTAATGTCATTTCCAGGTACGCTGATGACCAACTAGTTTCTAATGGGAATATTTTAGATCTATTTCATCTGGGAAGTGTTCAGTATTGAAATGGGAGTCGGCTTTCTGTTTGATGATACTTGATATTGAGAGTGGCGATTTTTGTTTCAATGCAGGCTCTCAGAAATGGTCACGAAGCAGTCTTTATTAGAAATAGATTTAATGAATAAGTATTATAATTTACAGTGTCAAGTGAAGAGTTCGTGCCTGCAGAATCGATTGTTTTTCAGAGTTTAACAAAACTGTAGTGGACTGGAGATTGTGAAATATGAGTACTGTGTGGTATGGGGGTTGTGCAGAGCAGCAGCTGCTAGGCGTGAATGGCGCCCCATAGGGGCGCCGACGAACGGCTAGGTGGTGCTTTACTGGTGGAGAGAATGGTCAGAAGCAATAGACATACATAAATATACCTCGACTATCTAGATATAAGTGCTTTCAAAATTGTTCAAAATTATCATCGAATTCGAGTGTTAAAATGAACTGAAGGATAAATTACTTCTAGGAGTCGCTGATCGGGGAACTGCATTCAATGGGAATCATATCCTGGTTGTTTTCGATTTCCTCGACTCAATGGAAGGTTTAGTTTCCTCGAAGCATTCAAGAGAGTCCTTATTTTTGAAGAATATGTAGCTTTTTGCAGCCTTTCGAAAGATTGTTTTCATACTACTGTCTGATTTGTATATTAATCATTTACTTATTTCGCAGATTGTTCAAATAGGAGTTTCGATCACGAAAATTGAAATTTTTCTTCGCAGGTTGGACACGACTTATTTTATTTCCCGTTCAAGTTTTAAGCTATAGCTAACTATTTACCAAACAGATTTTCTATGATTCATTTCTAAGTTGAAAAAAGCTGGATGTGGTGTTGTAAAGTGGCAAGTTATACGTCCTTTATCCTGGATGCACAATAAAATGGCCACAAATATTGAACAGGAACGCAGTTCGAAATTCTGTTGGATAAAAACTTTGGTGATATTGCTAACTGCATTTTTAAGCGGTCGTGGCCTCTACGTCTTCTCCAGATGAAGTTACAATGATTATCTGAAATAGTAGAATCCAACTATGTATTAGCTGTAGATCATGTCTACTTTGATAAATCACGATGAAAGTTGTACTGTGGGTGTTCCTTAATGCGGCCACGCATGTCTGAAAATTTCAGGCTGATCGAAACATCTTAAGTGGTATCATTCTTGATAGATGAGGGATTTCAAGCGCATAAGATTACTATTCCTCTACCTATGCAATTGGTAGCCCTGCTTGTATGCACTATGCGATTATTATTAGCATGATATTGTATACATTGTACCAACTCTAGCGACTTGTTTATCCCTAAGTCACAGTGCGCTCAGTTGAATTCAGGACAGACAGAAGCGTGAAAATGTGTATAAGATACAGTAATCTAGCATCAATTTTTATGTCAGGGTCTAAAATCATATCCATTCTTTTTCAAATACTGGAGAGTAGTATTGTTGAAGCTTACAAAGCAATAAATAATATCGGAAGAGCACGACATACAGTCGAGGGTCAAGCGAGTCTAAGCGACGAGCGTTACTTGTTATATTGTATACTTGCCATGTTTGTTGAAATACTATGTATCAGGCGGATAATAAAATTCATGATCTATCTCATGTCGCTATGCAGAAATTTACAATACACGAAAAAATGTAGAACGAACTTTTTATTAAAAAAAAATGTAGACTGACTACTTGAAACATCAGGATATCACCCCCTGTTGCCAGTTTAAATGATAGCCGTCATCCCCACATAGTTCAAGTTTTACTAAATGATTAATAGTCATACATGATTGAACGGTTCCATCCACCAAACAGCACGTGAGATTGTGTATTTGCACATTTGTTTTTCTTCTTTTCGTTAGCAGAGATAGTTTAGTGTCAAAACCGAGAGAGTGCTAGTGCTAGCCTCAAGATCAGACGGTTCGCTACCGGCAGCCCAGGGTCAGCTTCCCACTGTTTTAAAAACAACAAGTCCCTGTATGAATTCGAAAATTCACCCAACAGGCGAAAATAATCAGACTAAAATTATGACTATTAGGGGAGCCGAGTAAAAACAAAAACTTTTAGAGTTTTCATACATTTGGAATGATATCAAATTGTCTAGTTTTCCAAATCTATTGTTATTTAGTGCCATCTATACTAATACTCCAATTGTGTTTATGTGGTAAACAAATCATACAAAAAGCTTAATAACGTGATTATGAATGAATATAAACTAGATATTGTATGATAAAATGGAAACATCAATATAGATGAAGAAATAATTTCATAATCTTTTTTAGTCTGCTCTTATTTTTTTCTAGATCGAAATCAAAACTACAAAATTTTTATTTACACAAGGGTGTATGATATGTTCCCAGGAGAATTATTCCGACAGTAGGATCCTACCGGATTCCGACAAAGGTCAGACAGTGAATATACCGAATACCAGATGTGTTTCAATAAAACCGACGAAATCTTGTGGGATTCCTGAACACGGGCCTACAGTCGGATCCTTGGTGTTGGATCCAATCGGATTTTGACGCAATCCAACTCTAACAAATCACCCTTGTGCTCTGATGGCTCAAAATGCTTATTTGATCGTGAATAAGAAACTGCTTTTTTCCGTCGGAACCGACAATAGATCTGTGTCCAGGAATCCTATCGGGGAGTCGGATCCCATAGGATTCGATAAGATCCGTTGTCGGATTCATTCAACTGGATTTACATTGAAAAGCTACAAACGTGATATACTCGACGAATATTCACCATTTTGTCTTCATGATGATTCGATTAATACGGCAGTAATTAAAATAATATCAACTTCATTAAAATTATTCAATTGTTGTTTTAGAAAATCTTTGTGCCAATAAAAGACAAAGTAGTACGATTGTACAATTGTCAAAGAACTATTCATGATACAACTCATATTGGTCATGCTCGGTAACAATACGATTAGAATTTTTTTTGTACATTATCGCATCTTATCTTTTAAGATTCTATATCACATCAGATATTATTCGTCGTGTTATAGAAAAATATTTTTCTTATAGTGCTCTTCATGTAATAAATATAGTTGACATCGATGATGAAATAAAGTAATTGGTTCTATATTTTTCATTTTCTATGGATTTTTTTCTTTCAAGACTATTAAACGAGCTCAAGAAAACTATCTTATTAAAAAATATATGAATGATAATTCAATTGGAATTGAAAAAATCATTGAAGATTGTCAAAGTGCACTTAATGTAGAATACCAAATTGAAAAAAATAAAATAAAACAAATTTATCTTTTTTTCCAGCATATAAAAGATATTTATTTGCGCGAAACAGATGAAGAAAAACAAGAAATGTATAACAAATAAATTTCAACAGGTGAAAATTTACTTCGAAATATTAATACTTTAGTTGATGTTGAAACAAAACGAAAAGTAAACGTCTTAATATATCTCAAGGCATTAAATTAAATTAAATTTTTCTTGTAGAAATTATTTAATGATTGTTATGATATTCTTTCATCTTTTTTAAACTTTTATTATTTACATACAATAGATCCACTTGAAGAAAAAATTTTACTTGATTATACAAAAGAATTTGATAAAAAATTAAAGGCTGATATGAGCTTATTAAACATTTTGCCTCCACTCACTTTAGTACATACAAGTGCACATGTTCGTCAAACAATCGATTTTATTTTTCAACTTATTTACTATGGTTATGCATATGTATCAAATTCATCAGTTCCCATGTCCAAGAAAACGGTGTGTAAACGGTCGTAAACGACGTAAAACGGTATAAAACGTTGAAAAACGGCGCTGCTTTCCGTCAGCTCGGAAAACGACGAATATAGCATTAAAAAAAGTGGTCGTTTTCTAGCAAAAAAAACGGTCAGTAAAACGAGCCGATGGGTTACGGCGAAATAAGGTACTCGTTCCGACGGTCGAAATGATTGTTCTGGGTTTATTTTGATACATTACGTTTTAAAAGACAACTTTTACATGACAAATTAAAACTCGATCGATTACATAATATTACTGTTTTATGTGAACGTGAAGAAGCATTAACAACAACAAAATTTACAAGCGAAGCAAAGAAAAATGAATCTGATTTTCTTCTTTGGAAGAAAAGCGAACCAGGTAAACTTTTTTGGTCATCAACATGGAGCCGCCCATGGCGTCAAAAATTCAAGGAAACGCACTGCGTAATGCGTTTCCGGATTGTAGCATGCGTATCGGAGCGCTTCCTTAAGACGGAATGCGTTTCGAAGCATTTTTATTTAGATAGAGTGCGTTTTACTACCTACATT
Source organism: Rotaria magnacalcarata (assembly GCA_900239745.1). NCBI lineage: Eukaryota > Metazoa > Rotifera > Eurotatoria > Philodinida > Philodinidae > Rotaria > Rotaria magnacalcarata. Next base: position 18,088 of record OENM01001871.1, on the reverse strand, counting down.
AGTCGAAACGATCCTAAACGCTTTTTTTAAAGATTGCCTTTTGGGGCGTTTTCGAAGTAAAACACTGTGCAAAGCACTTTGGTCGGCAAGCAACGCGTTTCACGGTCACAGTTGTGGAACATGTGAAACACATTTTGTATCCTTTCTGTTATACCATCTCGCAGAAATCCACATATGAAAAGAACGTGAATGAAACAACAATTAATTCCTTCCCCTTATTTTGGAAAGGATTTTAGATAATTTTAGAATAGGTTTGCTCTTTGCATTGGGTTTGAACGTGAACATTGTGACGTAGATCTTCTGGATGCAATATCAAAATTTAAATTTTCTAACAACTTAGGGTGTCAGGTCATTATCTAGAGCTGATTTGAATTTAGAGTAGCGCTGAGTACCAGAGTGAGAGTAAAGCATGTGATTTCCGTAGAAAACTCGTAGACTTTCCATCTGCATAAAATGCGTTTCGCACCGTTCAATCAAAAACTGTTTTAAATAGTGAACAATTCAAAAATCACCAGCAAATACTGATAGAAAGATAATGAGTAATTACAACAGCTTCGTTTTGATTATGTGTGAAGAAAAGAACTTTTGCGTAGTCTACAATTTTAATAGTCATAATGATTATGAATTATATATAACCTACCGATCGCCACTGATGACACTATCTACAACGCGAATAAAATATGAATATGGTTTGTAGGTTATTTCATATAAGTGTGACTTTGATTATAGGAGACTCGAATTACAGAAGAAATTTTCTTTCATTTATTAATGTTATTGCGTTAAAGGATGCTACATTCACATTTACACCAAACCGTTCAATCAGAAAAAAAACTTGAATTAAAATTCTTTTGAATTTTATCTAAATACTAAATTCAATTTAAATTCAATAAATTTTATTTTGATTAGACATATTTAAACTTAAATTTCAAAGAATGCTGATATAAAATAAATCAAGGGGAGTAAGACAACTGTAATTGGATTTAACCACGAACGAAATTATAATTTTTATACTTATTGAAATATGAAACCGAAAACCTATTTCAATAGTAGTTTGTGCGAGTCTGAATAATGAGAGAATACATGCTGATATCATTTGACTATTTTAGCTGAACGGTTTTGTACACAAGTATCACACTGCTATGTTCTCGTGTTCGATTTCACCTTATATGACGTTATGAATATCCATGTAAGTTATAGTTCTACAGACATAGAGTCGATGTAAATGAGTGTATGGGTCACATCTACAACTCAAGATCTATGAAGCACGTCATCATTTTCAGTTTTTTTTCATCCAAATATATATGATATCACAGTTGGAGAAACACAACGAAACGCCGCTAAGAAATGATCGTTTCACAGTGTTTCTTTTAGCAGATATGAAACGCGTTAAGCCGGCCAGCATTAATGCGTTTCGCAGTAGTGGAAAAATGCGTTCTGAAAACGCGTTTTCTTCGAACAAATTTACACCATGGACGTGGTCGATGCCAATGTTTAAGTCAATGTGGTGCTATTGCTGATTTAATATTTCGTAAGAACTCATTGTCTAAATATATTTAATGTCCATTCATGATTTTCTACCATTCATATTGATTAACTCTATGGATGAAGTTAATAACACTTAGCTTTTTATTCTGGTCTTATTATCATTTTTTCTCTTTTGAAACTATTCATATAAAGTAAAAGTATAGAAAGAAAACTTTATATTTCGATCATAGTTCTATCGAATGAACTGGTTTTTGTACTAATGGTCAAGAACTGTTCAAATTTTTTATTCAATTATATAGGTATCTCAAATATTCTTATAGGTAACACATTCTGATGTAATATGTAAAACGATCCCATTACGATATAGAAGAAAATGACACATAAGACTGCTTCTTGAATAGTTTCGATTTTGATATTCAAAAAAAGCAGAGAAATAGATCTGAATGACGGAAAATGTACATTAATAAAATAAAATTCAATAGATTCAACTTAATTCTATATATTGTTCTTTAGTACCTCGAAAAGAAATCTAGTAGTGCATTAAATCTAAATACATTACTTTGTAAGAGTATTTGAGAAGCCTATATTATTGAATAAAAACGTTGAACTATTCCTCAATCATAGGTAATAATAAACGGCCGAAGTGAACGGTGAAGACCGAAGAAGCCTAATGCGTTGATTGGATACGTCAAATATATACATGAAGCACTTTAAAAGTGCCAATATCTAATTAGATGGCACTCTTATATTATATTTTATAATATGTCAAGAATATATAAGTCAGTACATGAGCAAGAATACTTCTGAAATACATTTCCAGAAAAATATTCTTTCAGATTGTAGATTGAATGTTTTATGTTTGATTTTTTTAAATATTCAAACATCTTATATTTCTGCATCCGAGAACGTTAAGCTCTTTTATATAAAAAGAATATAATTCTTGAACTCGATGCATCTATTTTTAACTAATATATTATCGCATATTTGTGTCAAATTATCTCATTCAAAAAATCGATTCATATCGAGTTTGATGAGTCAGGAATTACTCTAAGTTTATCATTTTATTTTCAACAAAAAATGATGATGCTTAACGAACAAACATAATAAAGCCTTTGGGCAACTCGACTTGTCCAAAGATATAAATTTAAAAGATGATACGTCGATCAGAAAAAAATAGTCAGAGGACAAGTCGACTTGTCTCTTAAGGAAAAAATAGTGAAAAATTCTCCATGCTTGTATTCAAATCGAAGTAAAATTTTAGTACAGTTGTCTAAATTCTTATAAGCTATATTACGATTATTTGACTGAATTCATTTTCAAAATGTTATACTAGGTTTGTACTAGTCAGATACTGGTAACATATGGACTCACATTCATAGACTTACAGTATTTTTCGTAAAGACCAATCGTATACTTAGACTGCGTCGGCCTTCGGGTTTTATTTCGGTCAATTATTATTACCCGTTCTATTCTTACAAGTTTTTATATAAAAAATATTCATAATATTTAGAATGTACTTAAACCCCTACGCAGAATAGAAGTGCACCACCTGGGTTAGATTTCTCCGTTGAAAATCAAGATTTACTTCATGAAAAATGAACTAAAGCCGATGAAAAATGAAAGGATGAGCATTTCTCTATCAAATAACGCAAAAACTGGCAACAGGGCATGCTTTGTTACAAAATTATAGCTTGCGGAACAGAGACACCACTCATGGGCTTCTATTCTGTAGGGGGATTTATGTGTCTGACTTTGATTCGCATTTACATACACTGGAAGAGATACATGAGCACTATATATTCATCTACGAGTTTTGTTTCTTGATTTAGCTTGTTTGACTCTAAATACACAATATACTTCGAATCGTGTTTTCATGCTTTCGAACTATTATCTTCTGTCGTTGCCGTAGTTTCCTGTGTATCATTTGTGTAAAACAAAACAGATCTTTAATGCAATAAAGAATTAGAATACGTTCATAACTATTCTGACTCATGTTCAATCAAATTTCGTCTGCAGATTATATACATACATTTTTAGTGCTTTTAAACACTAATATAAATCATTCTTTCGCTTTTCAAGTCATACGTTCGACAATGTAGGCAAAATAAAAAAAAGAATAGTTAATTATTCTTATGCAGGAATAATCTAAAACACACCCTGGAGATGAACAGAAAAAATTTAAGTTTTTTGCGTTTTTTCCATTCTAGTCATATAATACTTCTCTCTTAATTATGAATTTGCACATGAGATAAAGTTTTAAACTATAATGTTTGCAGTAGGGGTGGTACGTTTACGTTAATATGAACGTTAACGTATTAGTTAACCGTTAATATCAACGGTTAATATTAACGGCTAACGCTTTTAGTCAATCAACGTCGTTAATTAACTTGCATTAAATTAAATGGTTCACCCCTAGTTTGCCATACTTCCATGTCAGTGCATTTTTTCTTTCGTTTTGCTTATGAATTGATGAATATGCAGTTCAAGTTCTACCTATTCTGAAAATCCTCACTAGAGAATTCATGACTGTAATCTCGGAAGTATTACATGTTCTTTGTCGTTGAAGTTTCCGTCTGCTTTTTTCCATAGACCACTCAGATGTAATAAAGCTTGTCTGAGTATGCATCATTAAGCTTTCGTAATGCTTCGTATCTTTGTTCTGCAGTAGAAAAAAAAAAGAAAAAATCTAGTAAGCCTCTCTGTTAGTATGCAATTATTGATGCAGGAAAAGGGATAAAATGTAGTTTTGTCTCAAAAATACCTATCATATTCTTCGTAAAAGCAAATAAAAAGGATTCATCTGCATCTCCTCGCTATTTCAAGGAAATTAGAAAAGACTCGACATAACTGTTTTTTATTTTTAAAGCTACGCACAACTTGATATGGCATCTGAAGTAATACATCGATGGGTAAGTGGAAAGTGAAGTGGTTTTGAATGCAATTCGCAATGAATTCTTGTCTAGATTTCGATTCCAAGCGAATTGATCGGCTCTATTCCTCGTACACAGGAATTAGTTCAAGCTCGTACTCAATTCGAAAGCGACTTGATGACCATTGAGGATTTTCGTAAAATTGAAAATGNAGCAGTAGAAAAGACAATCAGAGAGTTGGATCAAGTCACCGGATCTATGGTTTTATCTGATGGTGAACAAACAAAGCCTTCATTTGTGACGTATCCAATTTATGATCTCGTCTTTGAGCGATATAAGTTTGATAAGCAATGCTTTCAAATAACATTTGCCGATGGTAAGTATACGCATCAATAAACTACAAACGTCTAATTATAGTTCAAATATAAGCAAAAATCGCTAAATGTCAGTTGCTTTCTCTAGGCTAAAACAAATGAATTTAATCTTGATTATTAGCCATCATTTAGATGAAGATTTACTTTAGCAAAATGACGAAAGGAATGAACAGTTGCTATTATTGATTCTAATTAAAGCTTTATGATTTAGATAAGACTTTGCAACAAATAAGACATAACAAGAAAAAGTCACAATTATTTTCTATTATAATTTTTCATTTATATAAGATCTTGACATAAGATAAGACACCACTGTAGGCACGAGAAAGAGATAAAAGAACAATCCTTCCTTGTCAAAATTAATTCCTAATATGAAGATTTTCTATAGATGTGACAACAAAGGAAAAACTTCTAAGCATACTTTCTTTTATTTTGATTCATCAAATTATGTTGAGTTTCGATTCGGATTTTTCTGTATTACCCTGAATGAAATTACTTTGATAGGCCATGTACGAACTTTGCCACGTCTTGTTAAAGCACCATTTAAATACGCAAATTATGCGTACAAATATTTAAATTTCGCCAAATCGTTGACAAACAAGCCCATTAAACAAGCTGTTATCACTGCATCAGCGCTATCCATGGTTTATTCACCACATCTGCTAAATACGGGTAGTATTGAAAATTATTCTTATGAAGAATTTCTTCAGGATTTGACCAATGAATGTGAAAAAGATATTCGACTTTGTTTAGG
>OENM01001870.1:0-25148 GCA_900239745.1 Rotaria magnacalcarata | reverse complement strand
AAGTCCCGTGGACAGATGCCGCCACCATTAAGGTCCTATGGCGGGACTTTAGGTTGAGGGTGAAGGACTTTTCACAGGACTTTAGGTAAAGTGGACATTTTCTGGATCTTTGCCAGCTCTCGTATAGGCATAGACATGGGAGTGGTCACTCGTTATATAACGTGCACTTTCCCTTTTGTAACAGATAAAAGATAGAAAAGGAAATGGAGAAAAGAGCGAGTATATAAAAGGACCATAGATTAGTGGAATAGGGGGGCATTTTAGTTAGAGTAGTAACAAGACGGAGAATACTTAGAAGATTAGACAGTAGCTACGTAGCTAGACATACCAAACGAAAGATAGGGATCATTACATTGGAACGGTTGTATCACAATCATTCTTGTTATTGTATGCGTCTTAACGCTCAATTTATCTCGTTTATACCAGTTCATTGTTCATTGTATGTACTCATATTATTATTCAAATAAACATCAGTGAATTCGTAACGTTATATTTTAACTCATTGATTTATCTACGATTAAGTAATACCAACAAATAGAAAATATTTCTTTACACCTGGTTCATTGTTTTCTGTGATCCAATCATTATCGCGCTTATAGCTTAATCTGCTGAGAACACTGATTTGATAGGAATTATCGGTATCTAGAATATTAAAAAAAAGATCATAAATCGTACACGAGAATATAATGCCGACCTTGGAGATATATCCATAGATTCATATCTAAATGAAGATTCGTCACTGTTCCTCGTTCTGAATGCATCTGAGCCGGTCGAAATAATGCATAGCGATCATGATTAGTCAAGAGCTTTCTTGTTCCGAGAACAGTTGCGAAAGCTGTATGCAAAGCGGGTGTTTGTCGATTAAGTATGATTTGACGAGTCCAGAGACTAGCATTACCAAGGAGCCCTACTTGTTCATGACCTGTTCTACGCCATCGCCTCAATAAATGGAAAGAAGGATGAATAAGTAAAGGAAGATAACAATGAATAATATTTACTGAGCATCCCAGAGATTTTCATCGTTTCGANTCCGGGTCGAAATTTTGCGGAACTTAACGGAATTTTTCCGGCGGAAACCGGACCGGAATCCGTTAGTTAGGAAATCGTCGGAATTCAACGGAGCCGACCGAAAAGCAACGGAATCCATAGGATCCGTTGCCGGAAGCGATTGGATCCACTAGTCGGATTGAATCTCCTGTGAATTTTTATTTCCAAAGAAATAATTTTTTAAATGCAAAATATTTGTACTTTTTTCATGAAAATTAAAAATGTAATAACAATTGTTCCGCTTAACTTTATATCATCTTCAGTTTCCTATAAAATTTCGTTCAATTTAAGTAGCATTTCTTACTTCATCTTGCTACCATACGACTGAACGAATGGATAACATCTTGGACTATCAACTAATTCATCTCATGATTGAACCTAGGATAACGCAGTAAGTTCAAAACCTTAATTTTAATCTGGTAGATAAATAAAAAAAACGTTGTGACGTGCATTGTAAACACAAACGAAAAAGAATCACAGTGTACTCATTTGTTTTTGGATTCTTTTTTTTCTGAAAGATTGTTAACGCGTTTTTTAAGGCGCTTGTCTGAATGGGAATTGTAATATACCCTTTTTGGGTATGGAACAAAAGTAATATACCCTTTTTGGGTATGGAACAAAAGTAATATACCCTTTTTGGGTATGGAACAAAAGTAATAAACCCTTCCAAATGGTTTGTGAAAGTGCAACGTATCATGAACCCTTTAAGGGTATATTAATATCATAGGTGGCGGAACGTTTCTAATTTAGGGGAGGCTCAAAATGTTTTTGAAAAACAACGACAGAAACTCGATATTAGAGGGAGAAAACGAGCTTTTAAATTTTTTGGTTATAACCTTCATTCAAAACACTTTCTTCACTGACTCATTTGCACACCATCAGAGCCATCGAGAATTCTACTACACTATCAAAATTTTTATTTCATTATCAACATAAGCATAAAAAAATCTTAAACCTTGACTAAAGCAAATAAAAAAGTCCTAAGTACAAAAACTATTATTTATGTTCAAAAAAGGCTTTTCTACTCTGATTTTTTGCAATAAAATCAGAACGAATGCTGTTCAAGTCTAACTGATCTAATTTTTCTTTATGAACATGAGGAATAAGCACATGATTAAAGCGCTGTTGTGCCATTGTCAGGCTTGCCGAGCAGGAGGCTAGCCCCCAAAAATTAAAAATATGCTCAATTTATTGCGAAAATTTTGAATTCTTTCTGCGAAATTTTAAAAGTTTCATAAGAAATTCTGGCGAAAATCCGGTTTTTAAGCATTTTCTCCCATTTTTCTGAAAAAAATAATAAAACCACTTTTTTTCAACAAAATATAGAAGAAAGTCGAAAAATTCACCATTATTTCCTTAGTTACTGCCTAGAAGCGAGACGACATTTTCTGCGAAATTTTTCGCCCCCACCACTTGTCAAATCAATCGACAGCCCTGGCCATTGTTGATCTTAGATAACGCCGTTGACTATTCCCCTTCATCTTCCTAAAGGAGGCACTAGCATTAATAAGTGAAAATATTTCAAAAACATGCAACATATGTATCCTCGGACTGAACTGAACATTACTTCGGAGAAAAAATAGCATCGATTTTCTAACCGCTTTCACTTATCAAATATAGAATTACGATGAAATCAGGATTTTTTTCAAATAACTGAGCCTCCCCAAGCCTCCCTATTTGTTTTTTAGGGGAGGCTCAAGCCTCCCTATTTGTTTTTTAGGAGAGGCTCAAGCCTCCCCTAGCCTAATGGCTCCGCCGCCTATGATTAATATACGTTTTTTTTACAGTATATATGCTCTTTCCACACAGGAATAAAGTTTGATGTAGCACATGAAGTCATTAAAATCTTATCTTTAATGGTACACATGTGATAAAACTGTCGAATTGCACTTGTTAGAAGATGGAAATGGAAATAATTGCATTTCATTTACCTTTTTTTGTGGTTTCGTACTATCATCAGGATCATCTTCTCGATTTCCACTATCGGACCGCACGTCATTATCATAATTGACATCATCAGTCAATATTTGCTCTTGTTCTTCTTGTACAATGTTTGTCGTAGCTGTTTGTAATACTGATTTCAAGAGTAGTGTAGTAAGTGGTATCAATTCTGAATTGGACGATAATTGAAAATTATCAATATTTGTCACGTGATTTCTGTTCGTTTTACTAATCGATATCAATTTCGGTATCCAACGTATGAAACCTGAAATGTTGTTGTCCTTGTTTTGAAACGAAAACTGTAGTAGATCGAACATCAGTTCCTCATCTGTTACGTAATCCACATGTATATTAGCCCACCTTCCCCACTTATTTATAGCTTCATCCAATAGTGAATTGGTTTTCGCATCGCAATTATACCAAGCATTCAGTTGAGCCTGGAATTCAACATCATCTGTCGTTGGTAGATCAAAGAATTCTAGATCCATGGTATTGTTTGAATCAAATTTTGGATGTTTCGTAAAAGCTATTTGCCATAATGCATAGCAATCGAAATTCAAGATCGATGAGCCGCGACATCGAACCCATGCTAAATTTGCATTTTGATCTGTACATCGTTGACAACGTAGAAATTTACTGGTAGAAACACTATAATCCGCTGAATCTACACTCAAATGAACATCCTGTTGAAATTGCTTACCAGGTTTTACTACGAGAGATTCACTTAGCTGTTTAGATTCGTTGCCATTAAAAGCAACCCAATTATCTGTCAACAATTGTTTATATTCCCAGATGCAATCTTCACCTGGCTGATTGTTTCCATGAGAAATAGGAGTTTGGGGTAAGTGTTGTCTTTGTTTGGAATATCCAGCATTGATAATAGTTTTGAAGTACTCTGTAATATGACTGTTTAATTCTACATTATCTAGAGGCGTTTCTTCTGCTTGATTTCTAATAAAATAACTAGCCCCATGCTCAACTAAATACTTGACAACGTTTAAATGTCCTGCAAAACAAGCTCCATGTAAAGCAGTAGAACCAGCTTTGGGGCTCACTTTAAAATCAGCAGCTGTAATAAATTCAGTTAATAAAGCTCTCTCAAAATGTTGCTGATTTTGAGCATTAACGGAGCATCCAACATCGGTAATAAGATATATGACAAGTTCTATATGACCATTTTTTGCAGCTGAATAAAGAAATGTTGTACCCCATGGACCAAATCTGTCTTTATACCTAGGATATTTAGTAAGAAATTGTTTTACAAGGGGTAGTTCCCCATCCCATGCAGCATTAAAGGCATCGAATGAATCTCGGATAGCTTCAAGATCATTCAGAAATGCGGGAAGATTACCGATAGTAAGATTTTCCTTGAACTGTTTGTCATTCTTATCATATTGGTATTCGAATAGAAAATTGAACATATATTCTTGATAATTTTCAGATAGCAACACCAGACAGTCACGGAATAGATTTCCAATACTTCTAGTTAACTTTTCCATGGTGACATCATCGGCGGTACTACACGAAAAGTTATTGATATCAATATTCAATGGTGCATTGTCTCCTTCAGCACCTATAGTTGATGTTTGTTGAACAAGTTCAACAGCATTTTGTAAAATTTGTCTGCAATGTGTGTAGTCTTCGATAGTAGTCATAATCGTTGCTCTTGTTTCAAGATGATAAATATTTAAAAAAATAGTGACAGCAGAATGGGAGCCGATGTATGTATATAAAGAATGAGAGGAAATAAGCAAAAAAATAGGCAAAGAAAAGAAAAATTGCAAAACATTCTTTGCTCACTGGAAACTAGTTATTTTTTCAAAGTATAGAAAAAGAACGTCGCGCAATAATAAAAAACCTCCCGTTTTATTTGCATAGACTTCATCAAGAATACTATCGTTGGAGAAAAAAACTGGGTAAAAATGAATTCTCATAGTTTATGTTCTTTTATGCGTCATTCGACAAAAGTGCTGGTGTCTTAATATTTTACTCTATCGTACAGACACAAATATTTTATTTAACACTCAGATTGATAGAGATAAGTAAAGATAGAGATGCCTACACTCTAAAAAAAGTTTTTTTTGTCGAACCCCCGAAAAACCTTTTATTTTAGAGTGTAGAATACAGACATAGTTATAATCGAAATAATCAGAGCTCTTGATAGAAAGAGGCTATTTTTCTAACAAATTCTACCTTGATTGTGCACCTCTAGGATGCTAGGGTGCGAGTAGGGTGTGAGTGTGGGTATGAGTGTAAATGTGAGTACAAGCATGACTAGGCACGTTCTCTGCTGTTCTGCACCCACAACTAACGAATGATAACAAGAGGATGTTAGCTCATTTCCGAAATCGGACTGAATCCTAGGAATGTCTAGACATTGGTAAGAGCTAGCTCCCGAAATTGTGCTTGTAGTAATGAACGGAATTCGATGAAATTGATTGTGTGCGCGAAATTAGTTCTGCAATGCTCAACATTGCGGAACAGGAAATATTCTCTTATCATGAAGACTTTCTTATTTTCGTTATTGCCGCAGCATCATTTTCCCTAGCGTGAATGCTGACATTTTCTATGATAGAGTAAGTGAAACTTTGGTTTAATCACGGTCGCTACCGTTGGGAATCAATTGATATGGATAAAGTTAGATTATTGATTTCAGATTATGTCCATTCAATCTGATTTTTTCACTACTATGGTATTCTCATGAAGGCCATTTTTGCTAGCGAAAACTCAGCAGACGCATTCAAATATGCGTATGAACTCTGTAACATTGTCTGGAAAAAATATGGGTAGCTTTCACTAACAAAATTTCAGCGATTGAACGATATTTCTTCGAAATTTTCTTAATTTCGAAAGAATGGTCGATGATGTAGTAAATTCAATGACATACTGTTATTTTTGGGAAGCTCGTACGAATTTAGTGATGACTTTCTTGAACACACAGGATTCAAATGCAAACTTCGATTTTGTGCTGTCAATAAAGTATAATTTCTATTCGACAAAAATCCGAGCACTTCCTAAAAATTTGAAATTTTGGATACGAATAATAAACTCTCAGCATTCTATTAACTCTTTAAGGTTAATTTTCTACAACACAAAATTATTTAAAACTTACAGTGTATCGAATAAATGCTAAAGAGAGCAGTGGCGGCGGAGCCACTAAGACTCATGAGGCTTGAGGCTCAGTCTCACTTGCTTTTGTACTGAATATTGCTATTTTTTTATTCTTGCATCAACGTAGCAGCAAAGAAAAGTCTTTTTTGGTATTTTCCAATCTTCTTTTTTGTACTGACTATTTTTATTTTTACTGAAGTTCAATAAAAAGAAGACTTATTTTCTGCTTGATGCTTTCATAAAATTCCACGGTAGAAAAAAAAATAGTATGAGCCTCACCTGGCTTAATGACGCTCCGCCACCCCTGGGATTTGATAACCAGATTTCATAAGAAAACAAAGAAAATAATCGTAATTCACCAGAAATTAACCGACCGAATTCGGTCACGATGTGACATCGGAATTATAACCCGTCCGACAAGATCCGACTGATCGATAATGACCTAGATAGTTTAATGGCTCTCCGCGGCCCCTGAAAGAGAGGATTAGAATATGAATACTTCCAATGAATAGTCGAACTAAGGTACTTCCGTGAACTTTATCGTTTCACGGGAAGAATAAAACTTATAATTTATTTTAACGTTTCCTCAAATTTTTCAAAAGTTAGAAAAAAATTGAATAGAAGCTGTACACATTATCAGGTATTCGATCCACAAATCACGATATCTTCGAGTTTCAGGCAAGGTAAAATGAGTTTGTTTGATAAGTATTGAATTCGATAATAGGTCATTTTTGAAATACGATACGAAGTCAATATTTAAAAATGTTTTGAGAGATTCGTTGCATAGTATTTATTACAGTTCTGTTTTCGCTAACATAGTCTCACATGATAGGAAATTATCAAGTTGTTTCATCCGATATCAAAACGCTCGTCAGAAAATGATGGTATCATGAAAAATATGTGACGAAAATGCATCACTCTTCTAAGGTAGCTGAACGAAAAAGACATTGGCAAATCTATTTTTGAATAAGTATCGCAAAAGAAATATTAACTTTACCACTTCTAACTATCACTTTTCTAGCTTGCTTCAACCGAAGCACTATACATCATTCTTTCGATATGTTTCTTTTTCGAGAGTATTCGAAACTTCGATTAGTGCTGAAGGATTTAAAACTACCTGACAAGTCAGCAATATAGGTTCATTAGAATATTTTTTGAGTGTTCGCCGGATTTATCGTGCCTTTTTTATTGTCTGCTTGGGTTATCTGTTCGAGCGACAAAAAAACTAAATGTTAATGCTTCACCAAAACTATTGATTATTTTATGTCTTCTTACAGTTTTAATTACAAGTCTTGAAGAAATAGCTACTAATTCTGGTTTTGTGAAAACAATAAAGGGTAATTTAATTCGTTTTAGTATTCAAGAATGATTCAAAGAATGCTATCAAGATAAATTTTTACTCATTTAAGTGACAGAGATAAGCGTTGTCTGATAACGTTTTCGTAAATTGTATAATGTACTGTATTGAAACTACGTTGGAAATATTTTCTATGCATTCAAAATTTGTGATATTGCAGCCATAATGAAATATTAACATGATTAACTAAATTACAAACCTTTGAAGTTAAAACAATTGCCATATATGCCTCTACAAAAACAATTTATAATACTTCATTCAGAAGCACATCAGTGACATCATCATCGAATGAACTATATACATCAAAGCAAAAATAATTTAATATATTTGATATAACGATAGCAACTAATAGTACAATATCTCATTGTAATGATGAATCTAAACAGTTCATGTATGGAAATGAAAATTCTCTCAAATGGTGGAATAGTAATAAAACCAATTAATATTCTATAATGTCAATAACTTTAGAAAAATGTCGGGTTGAAATTAGCAAACTTTGTACGACTGTTTATGGCAAAAATGGTGTGTATATGAACGTAATACTTAATACAGGAATAAGACCTTGTCCGAATGAGATTCCAACAGATATGTAGACATCAGGGCTCCTAATGAGATGGGATGGGACGAAATTTTCGTTTCGTGGGATAGTGCCACTCGTCCCATCCCATCCCACGGGCTCCCATGGGATTCGTCACATTAAAACAAAATCCTTGTGAAAATCAAGGTTCATTTTTTCTTTCTGAAATCCAAAGGTTTTCCAGTATTTCGATTTGAATGTTGGAATTACAGTCGCACCAATACCTAGCACATGTTACGAAATATGATATATTGCTTGATGAAGGATAAAGTTTTCCGCTGATTTCATAGATCAACCAAGACCATCTTTTAGTACCATCCGAAGCTATAGTCGGAATTTATGAAAGATTTTTAGAAGTTTTCCGATTTGACTCACATTTAGCATTTTCAACTCCTTTTCTGTTAAATCCTGTCAAATTCTAAGAAGTGTTTGACTTGCAGTTTGTATCATGCAAATGCGAAGAATAGATTTGAGAAGTTTTCAAACCTGAACAGAAATACTATGAAAAAAAAGATATTGGATTGATAACTCTCAAAGCTGAAAACATGTGAACATTATGTCAAAAATTCAAGGAATTGATAGGATTGGTTTTTCGCTACTTAAAAAGAAGATGTCCCGTGTTGAGAGCTATTAACTGAGCATCTTGTTTTTATATTATTTCTGTTCAGTTTGAAACGCTTTTCTCGAATCTATTCTTAGCATTTGCATGTTACCAACTACAAGTCTGACGCTGACTTGAATTTGACAGGATTTGACCAATACAAACTTTAAAATTGTAATCGTGAGTCAAATGCGAAAATTATTTAGGTCTCTCATAAATTCAGACTATAGTTTCGGATAGAGCTGAAAATTTGGTCTTGTCTGATCCATGAAATCAGCGGAAAACTGCATCCTTCATCAGGCAAAACTGTCACCTTTCGTGATATGTGCTTGGAATTGGTGCATCCCTGGTTGGAATATCATTATCAATAACTTTAAAACTCTATTTGTGATGCTGTAGACGAAATTTTATATTCTCAACGGAATATTTCTGTTTATTCGAAATAAAAGATGATAATGAGAGAGAAATAATAACAGAAGATGGCACTGGACAATTTATAAAACAAAAAATGATGATATTTTATGGTAAGATTGAAATAAAAATAATATTTATATTTCTTTCTGTGTTCTATCGTTATCATATTCTTAATTCAATTGTTTGATAATGGCTGCAGTAGGGCTATTGGCCAATACAGAAAGAGAATGCGAATACTCACTATTTTTACTTATTGTCAAGTGTGACATCAATACATCATCATTTTTTTCTTACAAAAAATAATCGCATTTCCCATGGGATATCTCAAAAAAACAAGTTGTCCCATGGGATGTGATGGGATAATCCCAGCCCATTAGGAAGCCTGGTAGACATGCATGGCTAAAGATAGTAATCGTATACGGTGCCGCATTGTCAAGTCCAGTATAACGAGAAAATACAGGTGTTTCACTGTCGTAAAGTTGTTGCTTTAAATTAATAACTTATGGGAAATGGACCGTAAATAAAGTCAAGCATGATCGTTCGGAGGTCTTCAATTCAATAGTCATGTTTAAAGGCTTGGGAAAAGATATATGACTTGTAGAATAATTGATAGCGTTAACTCATTCAATACAAAATAATAAAGGAAATTCTAAACATTTGTTTTCGCTTCTGATTTATGAGAAAAGGACAAAAAGATCCTGTTGTATAAAATACTGAATGGCACATACGATATTATTATACGATATAGATAAAAAAAGACACCAAATAACGTGTACGACTCTTATGATTGAATTTTCAAAACTCTAATAGTCTTATATTGAAATACTAAATTAGAATGCCAACGAGTTGTATATGTTGAAAGAAGTAAGTTTCCCTTTATTAAACATAGGATCGACTATTTTCTGATAAAACCGAATATACTGCTGTACTATAAAAACAAAACCTTTCGACTAATTCAGAAAACATTAACAATTTTCAACATAAATAGTTAAAGGTTAGTTTTAGTGATTATTATATCTAAGAGTTTTGAATCTTCTTCTATTAGAAGAATTTGATACAAAAAAAAACAGCTTTCATCTTTATGCGTAATTCAGTCTCAATTTATTCTCTCGATAAACAAACATGTGATAATGATTGTTGTTATTTTGAATAAACTATTTTTCAGTTGTTTATTGTCATAAATACTACCTGAGAAAAAAATATAGAAAGTTATATTTGGATTGAGAATATAAAACAAATTATTTATTCAGATGATTGATGATGATAGGTTGATATTGTACTAGCCAATAAACAACATGATTTATATTACACGACTGAATCTCAATCGATAGATCAATAATTCGACACAAACTCAATATTTAGAATAAAATATGCATCCAACACTCATTTTTCTACTCAAATTTTCTTTTCAAACAACATTCATTGATCAATATTAGTCATTTTATCTTATGAAACAACATAGATACTTTTATAATTATGATGGAGTACTAAAATATACAAATATAGATACTTGTAGATATAACTTTATGTATTTCCATTTATTAGTGAACAGTTCGGTATAAAATTAATCTGCATTTTCTATCTAAAGTATCTATGAATTGAATGAGATTGATCGAACACTTTGCTATATAATCACATGTTATAATAAACGCTTCATTTTGTTTTTCATTCGTACGTATCATATATGCAGCTAAATTAACATCATCCTGTCAAAATATGTATGCAGAATATAAAGCGATAAATAATGAGTGATCGGTGACTCATTCGTACGGGAAAAGACGATGTAATTTGTTTGCAATTAAATATATATTATGCATCGATATAAATAGTTTCGACTATAGAATGTACTTTTGATGTTTTTTGAAATCACAATTTTGGATCTATCTTTATGTATGCAGTGTAAAAGAATATCATTGCGAATACTCGTGTCTGGTATGTGTGGACTTTAAAACGTTTCATCCAAAATTCTAAATATTGCTATGGGTATATGTGCAAACTACTTAGTAATATTTTTTTTCCATATCTTCAAGCGTCAAGCTGTTCTATATGATCGAATAGGAGTTTCTTTTGCTATTTCACTTCATACTACTCTTGATCTTCTCGGGTTATCGAGTAGCAGTTCGGAATATTCATCTATGTTTGACTCTTTTATTTTGTCTGCATCATCAACATTATTTTTAGCTTATCAGAAAAAGAATGATATGATAATTAAAAAATCAGGGTCATTGTATTTTTAATTTGTAATCATTTTCTCGGTGATAAATATCAATGTGTGTGGAATATGAAGTCGATCAGTGATGCCTTCTAGATTTTTACTAAGAGACGAGTCGATACTGAGATTATTGATGTTTTTCGTTATCGTAAAATAGTAACATGACTAATTGAATAATAATGTTGGTTGGTTGAAAGCATAGTGCAAAACAAAAAACAATACTGTTTTCTTTTACTTTTGTTTATATCGTTTACGTTAAATAATCAGAGGAATTTAGTTTATTCTTTCTTCGATAGCAACAGTAGGGTCGTAATGACTGTACAAAAATCGATTTGTAAACAAGTTAAGTGCATGCATGGAGTTTTCCTTCTTATCTGATATCATGTCATTACTGGAAAATAACTGTCACTGTCATAAGTTTGAGTTAGTACCATTTCTCAATTTATCGTGTACTTCCTATGCTTCTTCGTATTAGGGAGAGAAAACTTCTTTCCTTTATATTATTACGTTCTTTCTGTTTTCATCGAAAAAAATTACACGATCTAGGATCACAACGTAGCAAACGCAAATATGCTGTCTTGCTTTTATTATTTTTTTCGACATCATTAATATATTGTTATCGCCATTTGTTCTTCCGTTTTTTTTTCTCTTCTCTCATTTCAGTACTGAAGAAAATGGACATCAATCATGGATAAATTGTATGCACAAACTACAATAATTTTAGAGCAGCAGAAAAACAAAAACAAGTACATAGGAGAAAATAGTATTTTCTGTTTACAACAATGTTGTATGTTTCATACGATGCCATAGACTTGTGGAACTATATAAAGACCAAATCATGGTAGTGCCAGAAAGCAAAATTCTCATAATCTTGTTTCTTATGTCTATCAATACTAAATACAGAAATTAATATTTAATTCGATGATTCGAATTGTTTTCTTCTTGTTTTCAGATTTAAATAATACATTTGTGCTATCGGAGCAATGGACTTAAAATCAAGTCATGTTCCACCTTTGAACAAAGTCGTTCTCAATCGGTATTTAGCATTACCTCAACCCGACAACAAGGTCATGGCTACATACATCTGGATTGACGGTACCGGAGAGAATGTTCGAGGTAACCTATTATTATTGATCAACTTGACGCCATGTTCAGTTTCCTAATTTAATTATTATTCGTTAGCTAAGACTCGAACTCTTGATCAGGAACCAAAGTCACCAGCTGATATTCCATGGTGGAATTTCGATGGTTCATCAACTGGACAAGCTGAAGGTTCAAATTCCGATATCTATCTCAAACCAGTATCGATCTTCAACGATCCATTTATGCCCGGTAAAAATAAACTAATCATGTGTGAAACATATACATACAATAAAGAACCAACTGGTAAAACAATGAAATCTTTTTTGTCTCATTTCATTTCATTTCTTCTTCTTGTTAAGTAACGAATAAACGAGCTTCATGTGTAGAAGCAATGAAAGCAGTAGCTGATCAACATCCTTGGTTTGGCATTGAACAAGAGTATACACTTCTCGATTGTGATGGATGGCCATTTGGTTGGCCAAAAGGTGGATTTCCACACCCACAAGGTCCATTAAAACCGAAAGATGCACGCATACGACACACATGATTTTGTTCGTTTCTTTTTAGGACCCTACTATTGTGGTGTAGGTGCATGCGAAGCACTTGGTCGTGATATCGTAGAGGCTCATTACAAAGCCTGTTTATATGCTGGAGTCAACATTAGTGGTACGAATGCTGAAGTCATGCCAGCTCAATGGGAATATCAAGTTGGTCCGAGTGAAGGTATTGATGCTGGTGATCAACTCTGGATATCTCGTTATTTATTATTACGTATTGCTGAAGAATTTGGTGTTAAAGTCAGCTTTGATCCAAAACCAATTCCAGGTGATTGGAATGGTGCTGGATGTCACACAAATTTTTCAACGTTAGCTATGCGTGAACCTAATGGAATTGAGTAAGTAGAGAATCGAGTGTGAAAGTCTTTACATATATTTCCTGACTGATTTTCTTTTCTGTTGGAAAAAGTAATATCTGAATTTCAAATAGTTTTTTCAATAACTTTTTCTCCTAAGACTCAATGAATTTACAGTTTTATTTAGTTTCAGAAAACAAAATAAAATTATTAAAAATAATGTTATTCTAATTTGAAGCACCAAGAAAAATGTTCAAGCTTTTCGACTATTCTTGTCTCTAAGATCCGCCTGAACTTTATGTTCGGATAAAACTTTGAGTAATTCAAACATAATTGTTAGTTACGTTTTTTCATTGCGAAATTCCTTTTTTCTAGAACTATCAATAAAGGAATTGATGCACTCAAAGCTCGTCACAAGACACACATAAAGCAATATGGACGAGATAATGAACGACGATTAACTGGAAAACATGAAACAGCAAATGTAAGCTTAACGAATTAAAATCTGTCTTTCACATATGTCTATTTTGTCAAATAAACTTTTAAAGATCAATCAATTCAATCACGGTATTGCAAATCGTGGTGCATCTATTCGAATTCCTCGTCAAGTTGGCGAAGATCAATGTGGCTATTTTGAAGATCGTCGTCCAGCATCGAACTGTGATCCATATGCAGTCACAAATCTCATCGTACGAACTGTATGTCTTGGTGAAAAAGATTCTGAACCAGAAAAATGATTTATTTTCAATTGAAATAAACTTATCATTGCAAAAAAAAACTAACTATTCTAGTACTGTTATAGCAATCTGGCTCTTATACACTCGGCGAATGGCTTTTTTTTATATTTTTTTCATTTGTTTGTTTCTTGCTGGTGAAATTATTGCTCGCATAGTAATAAATATATTTGTTTACTATTACATGGGAATATGCCGCGAGATAAATATTTTTGATAAACATAGATGGTTTGCACGTCGTTTTGTTTTGTATCACGACATTTGTTTTATCATTTATGCATCAAAACGTCCCGTGTGAAATTTGACCTGGTAAATATGTTTAAACTTTAAAATAAAGGCCAACGATAAATTATCATTGATTTTATTCCTATATGTTGTAAAAATATTCAATACATACATATCGAACGAGATCAAAGTTCTGCTCTAACTTCGTTGCTGACAGGTTGGTGCAATACAATATCATAAAGACTTGGCCTTTGTTTCTTTCTATTAAACAGAATAACACGGCCGGTGAAAAATTACATAAAAGAACTTGATCTGAAATGTACGACCAAGGTCATAAAACAAAATCTATGTTCCTGGTGTAACAATAGAGAACTATATTATAATGTATTGCAAAAGAAAAAACATTCTAATTACTGATTTTATAACAGTCGACAAGAAACTTATCATACTGTTTTCTGGTATTACCGATTTTTTGGTGAGGTTTGTTCAGAGTAAAATACTTAGTTCTACTCGAAATCATTATCTATTAATAGAATGCACTTCGCTGATGAACTTCTCTAACAAAATTGCTCTGCAGCTCTATAAAGTTCATGATATATTTGGAATAAAATTATCTACTAATTATCCTTTTATATGCTAAATCAATGATTTAAATATCAGACGAAAGCTACTTTCTACGATTTTTCGTGATCTAGACAAAACATTTAGGATCAAGTTCTTTTCTATATGTAAAACAAAAAGGAATCGAATTTTATCATATTGAATTACAGTAATATATTTTAGACAAGATGAATTCACAACTACTTCCTCCCAAATGATTTGAAAGAAAACAAATGTATCATGTTAAAGAGTTTTTAACTCTAGTAGACATTTTATTGCAAGCTTAATTTTAGTAGTCTCTTATCAAATATTTTATGAATTATCAGTTCATTAGAAATTATTGTAGGAATTTAGCTAAGCTTTTGTATTCTCACTTAGAATATATTTTAAAATTTTTGTAGAAGTTTCGCGAATAAATTAGTTCCAGCATTTTCAATAGCGTTTCAAGAAAGAAAAACACAATCAGAGTTTTTGAAATCGCTCTAATGGTAAATAAAAAGCTTGTTGCGTGTATATCTCAGTGGAATATTTTTTTTTTTCAAAATGAAAAGAATCTATATCAACCATATTAATACTAGTATCAATATTATAAGCGTCTCTAGACGTAATAAAAGTACATACAAAAAAATAAAAATAAAAAACTAGTACCAATCAGTCAATGGTTGCGATTAAGATTTAGTCTTACTCTCGCGCACTCAAATAATTAATTCGAGTTTATAAAGACTGTTTATGCTTCATAAAAGAGAGGCAGCTAGTGTTGTTTGCGATTGTGTACATTTGGTTGCTATTTTTATAATATTAATAAGCATTCAGTGTAAATTTTCATGATGAATATATTCTGTCTATATGAATATTGATGAATAACAACAATGTCTGAGTTTTCATCATGTTTCTATTAATAAATATAAATGAGATTTCTATTTTGTCATTATTCAGGACATTGATAAATAGATTTAATTGAAATTGAAGTTAATTCCTCTCATAAAGACCAAATGTTGAAATATTAAAAACAGATTATATTCATGTCAACTCAAGAAATATAATGTTCATACATTCTAGAAGAACTTTATCTCGAGAAATGCCTGCTTTTATATTCTAATGGTTAGTTCCATTTATAACTAATTAAAAAGAAAACAAAGATTGATTACTGTCTATTGTGTTCTATCGACCTCATCAATACTATTGATCATGTTGTAATTGTTGAACAAAAATATGATATTCTGAGAGTAAATTATTGTAGTAAGTATGTCAGTGGTACATTAGATTATTCTGCTTCTTTGAACTATTTCTTGAACAAAAATACAATGATTAGTAGTTATTTGCGAAAAAAGAAAAAAAAAGACGTGCCACGCGAAGACAAAGACATTGTAAATTGATCCTCGTGAACTAAAAGTAACGCTCGGTACACATTAAGTTAACGGGAAAAAAAAACTTTTTTTCTTTCAAGTGGGCCGTCGAACAGGTGTGAAGATTTCAGATGTTCAAGATTCAACTTTTAAGTGTTCAAACATTTATTCAATAGAGAAAAGATGTTCTTCTATTGCACCAAACACGATCGATAGTTCTAGATTTTATTTATTCAAGAATCAGAGCAGCCTCCTGAGGATCTTAGAGCTCTGCTAGTTGATCCTAGATTACGTAAAAATGAGCTATTCATCATGTTGAGTTCATCAGTCATGTTTACTTTCAGCTTGAAAATAATCTACAAATATCATATTGAAAATTTTAAAAATAGGGCCAGTTGATATAGTAAAGCTGAAAAGAATCATTAATAGACAACACAGAGAGATTAAAAAAAGTCCTATTTAGAACTCGTTTTAAGTACTCCAAGTCACCTAGCCGATATCATTGATCTTTAAAAGTATTTTTAAGCCGTAACATTATACAAGCTAAAAGCCTTTAATGTGCGAAGGTTCATATTGAACAATTATCTCTCTCTCGGATTTATTCTCCAATACTTAACATTCATATATTTTTCATTGTATGACTTGATAGTTTTCTACATGTAAACTTGAAAGGCAACTATATAGAAATCTTATAGTTCAAGGCACTCTAAACTTATCTACTATTCAGCAAACACAATGCTTCTTCGTGTTCTCGTATTCTTTAGGTTGGCATGTTTCGTCTTCTCTATTGGGAAATGCAAAGTAATCTTGATTAAACTTCATCTATAGATTTCTCGGTACTGTAATAATAATAATAATAATAATCAGTTATAATATTTCTTTTCTGTTTAAATAGAAGACATTTAAAAAAAATATATAAGAATCCATCTCTATGAAAGAACAACAGTTTCCTCGCTAGTAACGACTCAGATCCAAAGATCAATAAAAAAAGATTCTTCGAACAACAATAATTCAATCGGTTTCTTTTCTCGCTCGATGAAGCATAAATTTAAAAACAGACGAATAGATTGTAGTGAACAGAATCTTTTTCTTCGTTAGGATAAGATCAAATTGTAACTATGTGTATTTTAATTTCATTGTAAAAGGAAACTCATTTCCTTTGAACGGATGAATACTAATATCAGTCAATAGTTTCCTCGTAAGAAACTAGATCAGTGAATTATCGGAATAATTGCTTTCACTTTCTCACGCTACTTTCAATTAAAATTTAAATAAAGAAGTCACACCATCATAAGTATTAACATCAGAACGAGTTCTTTTGTTTTCTCATTTCATAGCACTTCAGTAACTGTTCAATGGCTCTTTTTATTTTGTTAGTTAATTAAACCATCTGTGAGTCGAGAGCTATTCATCATCATCATCAATACGATTATAATGAAATAATAAAATATTATTAATATAAATAGATGATGCATTTGAATAGGTCTGTTTTGTGCAGTACAATCGATCATTACTACATTTTCTTATTCATTTATTTGACAGGATATAAAATGACGAAAAGAAAAACGAGAGAAAGAAAAAAAACTCCAAAGGAAAAAGACATGTGTCATAATGAAAAAAAATACAAGATTGGCAAATAACTCGGAGCGCTTCATCAATAAGAAAAACATGTAGGTAGAATTTAAATGGAAGAAAAAATCACATAAATCATGACCAACGATTCTTGCTCAAGAATAACTTGTAAGTGTGGTAAGACAATACAACAACGTAATTTTTCGCAACACTGTTCCAGTAAACATCATGTATCATTTATTACAAAACAAGAATTAAATGAAACAAATAAATTATCATCAATCGATTTAGTATTTAATCTAGCAGCATATTTACGAGAAAATGATTTACGTTCAAATAAAATACGTACTCAAACAATCGTTCAGAGATATGAACATATCGATCCATATACAAAAGTTAAACTCAAATTCCAGAATAATGAAACTATTCCAGCAAACTTTCATATTGATCATATTCATGAAGCACAAATACTTGCATCTGCTATTAAACATGCACCGGAATTAG
This sequence comes from Rotaria magnacalcarata, assembly GCA_900239745.1. NCBI lineage: Eukaryota > Metazoa > Rotifera > Eurotatoria > Philodinida > Philodinidae > Rotaria > Rotaria magnacalcarata. The sequence goes on along the minus strand of OENM01001870.1, from coordinate 6,971 downwards.
TACCTCGAGATGGAAATGTACTTGCATTGCGTCCATTACGAAGCATAGTTAATGATATATCAAATTTAGCTATAACGGAAGCATTCATTAATCGATCGAAAGGTCAGGCTATTAAATATTTTCTTGGACACTACGAGACTAATCGAGCTATGCCACTTTTGGTGGCTTTCATTCAGACTGCTAATGGAAAAGAGAGATCAATAGCAAAATTTTCGAAAAATATTGTCGACCTAATAAAAGAGACAAGTCCTAACATGAGTAATGCAATACGAGAAATCCGAATGGATAATGGGCACGTAACTGGTGCATGCCGTTATGAAATGGTAGCTGAACAATTCGATACGATAATTGATCGAATGAAATTAGATTGGAATGAAGGTACTAAACTTCGAAACGGAAAAGTCTATCAAGCATATAAATGACCTATATGTATGTACATGTATATCGAAGATGATGACTCTCATTGTATATGATATCTTCTACATCTATCATTATCTTACAAAACACATTTGTCCAACTTTGATGTCGCAATATGATAAGTATAACAAAAAGAGAACGTGTGAGCGTGTTGTTTTTATCATCGTAATTATAGTTGTGTATGATCCTCGTTTCTTTTTTTTTTGTTTCGAACGGCAAGTGAACGTCATCTTATTACATAACAACTCTTGCACGCGCTGTCTTCATTTTATCGAGCAAGGTCCTACAGTCTAGCTATATCTTTATTATAAAAAGCAAGCATGTTTCGTTTCAAATTTAAATTTAAATTGCATCTGTCTCTTTACTGTCTTCATAAAAAACAATTGAATCGATAGTCTTCTCTTCGTTTTTTTCTTTTTCGTTCGACTTTTATGAGGTTGGTGAAATATTGTACTATGCTGATAGGATTGATTTTCGTTCTTTTTTTCTTTCGTGATTTTACCACCAGTACACTGATTAGTTTCATCCAAACTATCGACCATCAAAAATATCAATATCAGATCGGATTTCATAGGCATACAAAAACAGACAAAACATGTAGTTACAAACGTATGTTTTATTGCATATATGTCTTTTCTTTTTATATAAATAGGCGTCTTCTATTATTATTAAGTTATTTTTTGGGAAAAATAATGCATATCATTAAGACACTGAGCAAATAATTCAGTTGAAGTTTTCCTTTTTGGAGGCTATTATTAGTGCAATCAAACGCATTCAGTATTCTTGATGTTTGGTGCTGCTGCTGGTAATAGAAGACAAGCACTCCCTTTTCTGTTCGTTTGCCGGATGGCGTTAGCAAAAAAAGCCCATAAAATAAGGCAACATACCGACTTTAAGGGAAAGAAAAATGAGAATGGAAGAGAACAAGAGGAAGAAAAAAACAGAAGGAAGAAAACAGCAGCAGTAGACTAATGCGTTCGATGCAATATATGCTTATGGATGAGTAAAAGAGGAACAGTGAGGAAAACTTGTGATGGTCGTCTGGATAAAAACAAGAGAATAAATAGTTCTATTGTACTTAAATCTACGATAATTATCAGGCCATTGTATTCACTGATCTCATAGAAATTAGAAGAAAGCATTCGAATTGTACACCTATTCTATTTTACGTTAGTATACGTAATTCGCACATTTTATGATCTATTTCTTTTTTGTTCTCATCAAAGATTATACTAGTACTTGTATATGTTGATAGAAGCTAATAGTTACTGATATATGTGTGCATTTATTTACCAACGATCAATATAGGATAATCTTTTTCTCTTCTTCGAGTGTTGTTCATTTCTTTCGTTTGCTCGTTCGTCGAGACCAAGTGATGAGTATAGTAATTCAGGCAGACATGAAAATATGAGATTTACTCATCGATTGCATTAGACCGACAATTACGACGTTTAACTAAGCGATCGAAAAAGAAATAGAGCGGGTTTAATCGTTCAAGCTGATTATATTTGAATATGTTTCTTTCAGATTTTAAAAACATTTCTTTTTATACAAATACTACATTATAAACAAGTATGGGTAATAATTTTCCTCAAAGAAATCCGATTCGATCAATAGCAACGACAGACGATGAATTTACTGAATATACAAAATTAAAAAAGTCTCGTAGTTTACGTGATTCCACACGACGTCAATCTTTAACTAATACTAGTAAAACTAGTAGTAGTCGAAAAAAGATATCATTAACCAGACCAACATCAATGATGCCTACTGATGCTGAAATAATTGATATTCGTAGTTTACGTTGTGCTTTACCTTTATCAGATATGTTAATCAATGATGAGAAAACAGCATCCAATAAAAATGTTCAAAATGAGAATAAATTAATCAAACAACTTGATTATATTCATTCTTGCGTGCGAAAAGATAAAGGTCTATTTGGTAAGTTTTTGTTGAGCTGAGATTTAGCAGACAAAAGAAAAGAAAACCTATTAATCCTATTTCTGACTATTTATAAACATAGGAATGATGACTGAAAATATTCAGAGTAAACATATTTTTTCCAATCATGAACCTGAAAATACGCATACGTTAGATCGATCTCCAGAAGATTTTCAGATGGGTTATCAATCGATTTATCTGCAAACACTTGACGGAGAATTCATACATTCTTATTGGATACCAAAATCAGACGATATCAATTCAACATCAACACTTTTATATTTACATGGTGCAGGAGGAAATATTTCACATCGACTTGAAGTTGTACGATTATTTCATGATAATCTTCACTGTAATATTTTAATTATTGATTATCGAGGTAAGTAAACAATTAGGAATCTTTCAAAATATGTTCAAAATGTGTAATCAAAAAGGATGCCAATCATGCACATGCAAGGTTAAGAAATATATCAGCAAATTATCGATCAAAGAATTGTACGATAAGATACACAGACATATATACTTTAAAAACCTTGTATTGTCTAAAAAATAACTATTAAAATAAGATGGATGCTAAAAATAGATAAGATTATCTGCATAATAGATTATTAAAAATCTGAGAGTGTACTTTTCTCAGCTAACAGTCTATCTATGAAACATAGTCCAATGAAAGAATGGCTCCCGAAATTATATTCCTGTAAACTGAACGCCGGAATAGTCACTATGGAGTTCATATTGTAAGATTGAGATGAATGAGGTAAATTTGAGCGTATCCGGTACGATCAATCAAACAATCATTTTTTATCTTAGTACGTCGAAAAATGATCGAAAAAGTAATTATATCGGTTTGAGAGATGAGTCATATACTATCAAGCTTATTCGTTCTGGAAAACAATAAAAATTATATATACATTACTGTCAATTATACAAAGGTCTGTTGTAAGGCAGTATTCTGTTGTTTCTCTCGTTTGTTAGAATGCAGAATCGAGTATCACGTACCTGATTGGTTAGATTAAAAACTTCACTAATATTGAAAATTTTTCAATTTTATTTCAAATAGGCTTTGGTAAAAGTTCTGGTTCACCAACCGAACTTGGTCTTTACATAGATGCTCAAACAGCATATGATTATTTAGTATATAAACAAAAAATTCTACCCGAAAATATAATTATTTTTGGTACAAGTCTTGGCGCGTCTGTTGCTATACAACTTGTCAGTGATCCATTAAATCGTGTTAAACTAGCGATATTCGAAAACGCTTTTATATCAGTACCCGAAATAGCCAAATATTTTATAGCATACGCTAAAAGTGTTATTGGTGTTACAAAATCAATTGGTTTTATTTATTTATTTGATTCATTACCTAAAGTACGTCGCATAGAATGTCCCTGTCTATATTTAACCGGTTTACTTGATCCTATTATTCCTACGTGGATGTCAAATACATTATATAATGAAACACGTACAGCTCGAAAACGTCATCTATGTGAGTATCCATTTGGGAAACATAATGACTTACCAATCATGCCCGATTATTTTGAAAATATTCAATCATTTATCGATGAGTTACCTTTAATAACTACGCCATCAACTGAACAACAATCGGTGCTGAGATAATTTTTGCATTCTAAGAAATATATTTATAAATAAATGTAACATGTGCTCGCTTTGCTACTACAGTCGCTGCTGTTGTTTTTCTTATTTCATATTCATCTATTTATCATTCACTACTAATGAGCATAGGAAAAAAAGAAAACATGTTTATCACGATTTATTCTCTTGTAAAGAATAATAAATAAATCGTTTCTTTTCTTCTCGAAAAACAAGATTTTATTATTTTCTCCCAAATTTCAAACGTACATCATTAGTTATGTAACCTTTTTTTGTTACTTGAATCAGGATATGATATAATAGACAACGATTATAAAAAAAAAATGACTACCATTTTATTCCGGATGACATTTTATATTATGCTTGACGCGTTATCAAGTGGAAAAATAATTTGTCTAGCACGCTAACCAGCATTTTTATTTAAATAAGGCCTAAATTTTGAAAAGAAAAACGGTATCGTTCTTTTTAGTTTATTATCATTTCATTTAAATTATCATCGAAATGAAATATTCAATTTTTGACGTATAATTAGAAGATTTTCACAATGAGAAAATACACAGTAGAACAACTGTGATTGCATGTATGATCAACATAAAAGTACATCTTTTTATCGATAATTCATATTAAGTAAGTTACATGAAGAGGAACAATATTATCTAACGCATTAAAATCATTCTTAACCACTTTCTGATCATGCAAGAGGTATTGTCAACAATAAAATATAATGGCAAGTTTTGATTATTATAGATTTTGAACTTTTATCAAGATGCAATATTAAATAACAGGTTTTCAAAATTTATGTCTTCACATTTTTTTCTTCTTGCTAATGCCCTCAAAAATGTATATTTATTTCTAGTGCCAAAGCAACATGATTGCCATTCAGAAGATCAAATCAATTAATTTTTTCATTGAAATTAAGTACAAAAAAAGGATCGAAGTCAAGTATTTTTATTTTTTCTAGTAGCAAGCTTATGTTTCATATGTCAAGTAATGAACAAAACACACTACTTCATAGATTCAGAAAAAAATCAGAAAAATTCTCATTAATGAGTAGCGCTGAAAATAGGATACAATGAGTCTAACGATTGACTATACAGATCTATGTCGTTTTTATCGGAACTAGTAAACCCCTGCACAGAATAGAAGCCCACCCCCTGGGTTAGATTTCTCCGTTGATAATCAAGGTTTACTTCATGAAAAGTGAACTCAAACCGGTGAAAAATAAAAGGATGAACATTTCTCTATCAAATAACGCAAAAGCTGGTATCAGGNCCCCCCCCCCCCCATAAATTCATAATTGTTTTTCAATATCTTATACTTGTTGAGTCATCAATCTTAATAAATGAAATTTGTATACAAGTTTCCCATATCCATATTTCGATTTCTTTTGAAATCGACAAACATTTGCCTTTACTGACAATCATCTTGTTTTCATCGTTGATAAAACTCTTTTTTTGTGATCAAATAAAAATATAATTTTATAAATATATGTAAACTTGTTATGGAGCGTGTTTCTATATTTCTTTCTTTCTTTCTTGAATGATTCTAGTGGGCGTGGGTGTACATGAAATGATAAGAAACCCTCAGTGTACACGCACACCCTCAATCAATGTGTGCCCAAGAAGTCGGAAACGAACAAAAGATAGGAAAATGTTTTCGAGTACTTCATATTTAATTATACTCAAGATGCTAGATATTAGAGCAAAGAGTAAAAACAATATAGATATGTTTCAAGTTCGAACTACTCATCGAACCTATCATGGAGGTTTCAAAGTTTATCTATACTAATCTCCTTGACACAAACTCTTCTAATATTTGTACAATGTCGAGATACCATTAATAAAATTATGAATCAATTATTCGTCCTCAATAAATGAATGATAAATGAGAACAACGCATAATATGAATTAACTACATTATGTATTGTTTGTTTAGGTATAAATCCTTTCTGCCGATTGGCAGAAATGGCTATGAAACTAGAAACTCGAATTTCTAAATTAACTTAAAAAAATATTTTCGACTAAACTTAAAGATATATTTTTATTCTGTTATGGTTTATAAGTTGTCGCTTCCTTGGAAATCAAAATCCATTCAAATTACATACTAAAAAAAATTGTCTACGGTAAACATACATGATTTTTGTAACAAGAAAAAATTCGTTTGAAAAGAGTTTTTGTTGTTGTTATAGAAATAATATTAACTTAAGTAATCCGTAAGTTCCCATGGGCGATTTTTTGCCAATTGGCAGAGATATCTGTAACATGCTGCCAATTGACATAAAATTCTATAGTTGGCAGAACGTCAGAGGGTGATTCTGCCAATTGGTAGAAGGTCACTGACTTTCTGGCAATTGTCAAAACGTCACTGGCAGAAAGGGGAATCGGCAGAGTGATATAGATCCGTTTGTTTATGATATTCTCATAATTGTAATGATTCAATGTGTCTCATTGCTTATGTTCTTTTTCAAGAAAAAACGTCAATCAAGGAGTAAAGATCAAGATTATCGATAAGATCATTTATTTTGCTTTATTTCCGTCTTTGTTTACTCATAAGAAAGAAATAAGTAAACACAATAATGACACGACTTTTATGGTGATGATGATAGATTATCAGCTGATGTTGGCAGGGGCACAACTTCCCGTATGTCTTGCATATGAAAGTCTCTCATTCTTGATAATTTATCTACTGTGGACTAGTTTGTGATGAAAATCTGGATCACGTCGTCTATGACAATGCATTCAATAAGGTTATGTAGTGCCAGAAGAATTGAATCAAGTGATGTCACATCATGTGCAACTCGAAGACTAGTGAAAGTATGATGAGAAAGAAAGATGAATATTCAATGAACTATTCCGGATGTTCTAAAACAACAGATAACACGAGTACGAAAAGAAAAAGAAAATCTTCTCTTTAATTGTGCTCATAAATGCTAACGGTTCCTTTTCATTAACTGAGACTCCCTATCAGTAGGTCATAATACGAAAAACAGTTAGCAATCGCAC
>OENM01001869.1:0-25152 GCA_900239745.1 Rotaria magnacalcarata | reverse complement strand
GGAGTAGTGATTCCTTCTATATTTTTCTTCTAAGATCCAAGAAAGAATGTAACTAACACACATACACAGTTTATTGCAAAATACTCAGCAGTTATATATTGGTTGATAAAAAAAAATGTGTTAGATATGTGTCAAAGAAATGTATCTAACGAGGGAGAAGAGGAAATCCTATCATTTAGTGCATGATCTTGTAATATAAGGCATAGCGAGAAATAGAAATCAGTGTAATATGCATGTAGTCAATGTTTAAGGGAATTCGACAATTTATAATTGCTTTCAACAGTCGATTAATTCATCATCTCTTTTATTTAAAAACTAGTTGATTACTTGGAAATCGAAAGTAAAACTTTATGAATAATTATAAACAAATAATGCTTTTAAATAAACATCAAATCTTTTCTATTCAAATAAAATTTCCATTAGAAATTAATCAAGAGTTTTTTTTATTGACTATCAATTCTTTATTTATTCGACTTGAATCATTACTTGAACTTAATTGTATGATATGCGATCTACTTCAAATTATTTCTGAACAATTTATTTGCTTTACCTGATCTTCCATTATAAACTATTCACATGGTTTTTACTTTATCAAAACTAATTTTATATCTCAGACTACCCTGAAGATAAAGATTCATTATTTTCACTACATATTCCTGCTGAAAAACAAATCAGTCCTATTATATTTTTAATTATTGTTCATTCATTGCACTTTCGATGATCGTGTTCCTATCATTTTCTTATTTACTTCAACTTCGTTGTTTGATTTTGACTCATACAGATGATGATAGTGATGATTCGAATAATAATCATATTATTAAATTTAACACATCTTACTATAAATATATAGATTCGATGAAATTTAATACATTAGAAATGTTGATGAAGAATATGAAATCAAAATTGAAATTTCTACATGTTAATATTACATCTGAAGATGTGAATTATCTTGATGTTGCTCGTGAATAGGAACAAGTAATTTTCGAAATTTACTAAAATTAGATGTGTATTTAATTTCAAACATAATGAAATATGTCAATTATGAGAATGAAATATCAAAAGAAGGATGCAGAATCTGCTGGAGCTTTCCGACAGCACGACACACTAACTCTAAAAAAATTTCCTAGACTTTTAATGTGTATCCGTTAGAATATCGGAAAATTTCCCCCAAAGACTCGTTTTTCCCAGCAGCGCCACTGCAGCCTACAGGTAGATTCTGTACCCCTGTATCAGAACATCATGAAAATCAAATGAATTTATTTCATCATTTTCAATTGAAAGAAAATGGATCTTTGAAACTGTTATTGATATTGAAGATATTGTTTATTCAATTTGTCCTTACAAATATATTAGAAATAATCGCTTCTACTCAATTGAAATTTACAAGCATTACTTCTGTCTGATTCTTGTGTTGAATCATTATTCACAATTCTTAACTATGTTTTAATTGAAACACAGATTTATTATTTAGAAATTTGTCAACGATCAATTTCTATTGAAATATTAAATCATATGATAGAATTATTACCTAAATTTATGATATTGAAAATTGGCTCATTATTATTATTATTTTTATTATTAACACTAGAAGAAAATTTATCAACGAAAAGTGAGTTTCCAACACATCAAATATAAATTAAATCACAAAAGTTTATATAGAAAATGTATTTGATATTGGAGAAATGAAAGATTTTCATTAAATTTTGTCCACAGATGAATTATTTATAAATCAATGTTATTAATAATATTCATATTGAAGTAATTATAAAAGAGTTCTTAATTAAGCTTATGAGTCATGTCAATCATTAACTTTGTTGTTTCTGTTCTTGATGATAAAATGATTCAAAAATTCGAGAAAATGATCAGATATTTAAAAAATAAAAAAAACTACTTCTTGATGATACAATTCAACGTATATGTAATAAGATTCCTCTACAATGGAAATGACTATATTACTAAACATTATTGTTCATTTTTTTCCATGAAAATTTGAAAGTATCAGATATGTTTTCTTGTTCTATCATGATCCTGTTTTGACAAAAATTTATTTCTTAGAAAAATCTTAAGTATAGATTCATTCTACTGTCATCAGGCTGCGCAGTTCATTTCAAATAAACGAAATGCTTATTCAATGGCCATTGACTTTTTCTTTTCTGACTGAAATTGACCTTTTCAGCGTGTTTTTTCTTTTTTTGTCTCGTTCGCATATAAAAGTCTATTGAAAATGTTGAGATGATGAAATATATATGTTTCTCAATCATAACGATACAATAGATATGAATACACTTAAACGAAAACTAGTTTCAATGAAACATTAGCTGAACCAACAAAGATATTTCGCAGTAAGTTATTTATCTAATGAAAATAAGATTATTTTGATATATTTATTTGAATAGATCAATCAATAACTTCTATTGAAGATTTATCAAATGAAATTTATGAAATATTTGATTATTTCAATGGTGATGAAATAGTTAAAACATTTTCTAAACTTAATTCTCGTTTTCAACAACTTCTTCATTCTTCATCAATTTTAATAAAAATGCATTTTTATTTATTTTATTATGAAGAAATGATAAATAAAGATCATAAATTAAAAATATTCTCAAATAAATCATGTTCTAATTTAAAAATCTTATCTATTAGTTGTTCACAAAATATCATTTTTCTTGATGCTCATCGATGGGAACATTTTATTTTACATTATTATCCTCAATTAGAAAAATTCTATTTCCCATATTATGATCGTATTGATAATGATAATCAATATGAAATATATTCTGGACGAATAAATCAATTTTCTTCAACATTTTGGATCGAACGAAAATGGATATTTAATATTAAAATTGATAATACAGATATCGAATATATGATTTGTCCATACAAGTATATTGATGAATATTTTTTTTACAGAAAATTAATTGTTCCGTGTTTTTTTTCTTCAGAAAAACATGGTATGATTCTATACATCATAAGAATATTGAATATTCAACATCAACTACTTTAATATTGGCTAATTTTGTTACTTCTTCATATGGTGAAATACTATTCGAAAAAACTAGACGTGTATTAACTATAACACAAATTTATCATTTAATTATTATTGAAAAGTATTCATCGGTTCATGTATTAATTCAATTAATTAGTTTATTACCTGATTTAATTACGTTCAAAATTCGTTCATTATCATCAGATGACAGCACAATTTAATGCCAGAGAACTTTGTAGACTTAGTGCAATAAAATGTCATAGTAAAACTAATTACTAAAGTGTGTCTTGAAGAAATCAACGATATTGACGATTTTAGTTTTATTTCGGCCATTTGTCCTTATATGGATTATTGTGAAATGAAACGTTTAAAAAATATGAAAATTGAATTGTTTTTATGTATAATTCTGAAGGAGATTAATAATCGTAGTTTTTGTTTTATTCGTTCATTATGTTTTCATGCACCAGCAGTCGATGATCAAGTGATTGAAAATTTAGAAAAAATGACTAATTATGAACAATTACTTATTCAATTTACAATTAAACGTATATCTGATAATATTTATTTACAATGGAAATAACTATAGGAAATATTTTATTTCGTCTGAAAAAAAAAACTAATAAATAAATAGATAATTAAATTTTCATTAAAATGTTGGAAAAGTTTAGAGTCAAAAGAAGTACTTATATTTCTACTATCATTATGATTTTGATCTATTAGTCTTTATCGAATAATTAGCTATATGTCTAAATTTGGTGGTTTAGATCCCTTAATTTAATACGAAGTCTAACTCAGCTTTTACTGCTAAACATTTGTTATCAATTTTGATAATAGAATGAATTCCAACCAAATAATATAGTCATTTTGGAAATATGTCGTTTTTCGCATACCATGCCCCTATCACAATCGGAAATCTGTTTCGATTTGTTCTGATAACTTAAAATTCAATTTTTTTTTACACGATTCGATAAAGAATTGATCACTGTATATAATGAGCAAAAGAATTCATAGAGTCTTTTAAAAAGTATATCAAAATATCCGACAATACTTGGAAAATTGCTATATGCTGGATCCCTATTTTCGAGTATTATGTCTAGTGCAAATGATACAATTCCAAAAGAGGCTCAAAATACCACTGTTTGTAGAGTTTTGTCTCCTCTATCGAGTGGTATGTGAATCAACTTTGTCGAACTTATGATTAAAAAATCAACTAAACACCAGGCTTCCTAGTCGTCCTATATTTTCTACAAGCGGAAGTAGCTGACGTTGTCCATAAACATCATTTGTTCACTTGCAGAAATAACTGCTTCAGTTGATGCATAATAAAGTACTGGGGAATTATCATCATTTATATTACTAAATAATTTAAATAAATAAGCTCATTAACCCCTTCGAGACGGATCACGTATATATGCGTGATGACTGTACATCAACTCATAATTCACTTGTTCGGGTCTCTTGGGATATTTGTCTGATCTTTTAGAGAACCATGATCATGTACCAGCACTACTCTCGCATTCTTCTATGTATTTTTTTTACTTGTGACATAACTATGTCATACGAAAGATTCGAAAAATTTCAGGGTGTGGGTATGGGTGTGTGGGTGTCAATCTTACTCTTACCCACACCCACACCCAAATAAAAATGTAATGAATACATTTGAGACAGGCACTTATAACTTTTGCGAAATTTCTGTTTAATGTTTAAAACCAATTGAAACCTTCCCGATTACTATTTTGCAAATAGAAGAAAGAATATACGATTTGAGAATTTACATTAAAAAAAGCATTTTCTAAAAACGACTTGTCATAATTGATACTTTTGAAACTAAAATGTGAAACTTATGCATGTGTATTAGCCTAATTTAGTCAACACAATGCACGAATTAAAACTTTCTTGTAAACTATATTTACATTTCAAGATAGTTTATCTTGATGGTGTGTGGGTGTCGAATATGAGTATTATGATCACACCCACACCCAAACCCACAGCCATTTGTCATTTTCAAATAGACCTAATTAAAAATTGACAAAGAGAAAATTTGAAAAACCTAACTAGTGACATGATTAATGACGTCTTCTCCTTATATGCTCTTGTTTCTTCGCTTTAAATAATAGTAAAAGAGTATTGACCTATCGCACGTTTTCCTAATGTATGAAAGAAAAAACAAATCTATATATTTTAGTCTGCCGTCTAGCATAAAATTTCATGTAAAATTCTTCTCGTAATTGGTGTACTCCTTGAACAAATACGAAAAGAGATGGCACGGCTAAAATCGTACGTCGATATTTTATTTCATTCACACCACGGTCGGCCATTTTTCTATTGTCTAAGTATCATATATTATGTCATATTATTTTATTTCACAAGCATTCATTCGGAAAATTTTTATTTCGGACAAAACGTTGATTTCTTCTAGAAATGACTGCTTCTGTACATCTCTTTGTGGATGCTCTTGACGCGATTGAAAATGAAAATTTCAATGAAGCTGTTCGAGTAAGTACGCAGGATTGTTGTAATTAATAGCTGCTGTTATTGATACGTTTAGATTCTTACTACGATGATAGATCTTTATCCAGATCCAATAGAAGAAAAAAATAAGCCAGCCGTTATTCTATTTTTGAAACACCGATGTCAAGCATATTTTTCACTTGATAATCATAAAGGTAAGCAATAAATTGTTAGAAATAAACAAAGATCTGTTAGTAATAATCTCCATTATTTTTGCCACATTGCTCTGTATATTCTGATAGAACTGTTATCATTTGGATCTTGTTGCTTGTTGACTAAACTGAACTTATTTTTAGATACTCTAGTTGATCTACAACGGCTACAAAGTCTCGGATACAAAGTAGACGATGATGCAACATTAAGCGCATTGTTATTGTAAGTTAACAGTTAGATTTCAGATAATACTCATTAATATTTGTTTTAGTAAATCGCATGTTTATAATTTTTTTTGTTAATATAAAGGAAGATCTAAACGTATCCACAAATAAATGTAAGTACACCTGTCCTGAGACCATACGTAGTATCGAACATGAATCGTAGATGAATATCATATTGTTTCGTAGACGTATCTATTCCATCTGTAATTATATAATCGTTAGGATTTGAATACAAATCGTTGTCACTTATTCTTAAATGTTCATCAGAATCACAGAGAATTATCATGCATGCGAAACGTTTTTCTCGATAAAATTTTAGAGTAGTTCATTCTTACATACTGTTCACTGAAAAAATGCTCACATTTCTCTTTCGATTACTCTAAATTGTAGACCGTTATATACCTTGATTCATAAAGTATTCATTTTACATTGTATTATTTCATTTTGAGTATACGTTTACCTTTTGACGGTCTATATAAGCATCAATCGAATGAATTTTCTTATTAGCAATACACTTAATATTTTTTTAATTTTAGTTAAATCAAGCTGGTTTTCAAATTCATTGTCAAAATTCGAAAACTTTGACTACAGCTATTTTTTTTATAGAGTAAGTTCTGTAAACTTCAAAATTCAATTGCCCAGGTCGACTGATCCGACATCGGATCCGATAGGAACCTGGAAATATCCTACAATCCGATACAATTCTATTGGATTCCGGGTCGAGGAATCGATGTCGGATCCTCAGTGTCGGAATCCTATGAACTTCCGATGACATACAACGGTTTTTCCTTGGAATTCATAGGAATCCGGCACTGAGGATCCGACATCAATTCCTCGACCCGGAATCCAACGATAATTCTGTAGGATCGGGCAGGATCCGATAAAATCCAATTGGATTCCAGTCGTATCGGATGGGTTCCGATAGGTGCCTACTATCGGATTGGTCGACCTGGGTGGTATCGATTGGAAACAGTATTAAAAAAGCTGTAAATTCTGACCTATTAAAGCGTGCAATTTAATCGACGCAGTACAGTAAACTTTATGTTCGCTAATGAGAATCATATTTTCATATTTATAAAAAATTGTTCGTTTCATTTACTGGAATTCCTATTTTTTTTATGAGTAATGTAGAAAGATTTTTATAGAATTTCATTTCTAGTTTTTTGAATTCGATACATTTATTAACTGTATTTTTTCGTATCTAGAAAACCAAGAAAACGAATAGCTGTATATGCAACAAGTTTAAAAAACAAAAACCATAAACGCAGAAAAATTCATACTTTTGTGTGTATACCAAATATGATGCATTCGATTAAAAAACAATTTTTGTACGAAAAGTAAAACTTCAGTTTGAATATTGAATTTGTTATATTACATATTATTCAACTCTTCTATTAGTTTAATCCTGTCTTTGATTATTGTGCAAATTGAATTACTTATTTATTCTACTTTCTCTTGGTTCTCATGAATTATTTTAAACTACAAGAATATCAATTAAAGTAAAACTCATTGTTCACCAAATATGACTCAATACGACATGAAGTACAATTTTGATCAATAGAAATATCAATCATCATCAAGTATCCAGGTCAAACATACACGCTCGTAAACGACCGTTTACGGACTTAAACGACTGTCGTATACGACCGTATATTATCGTGTACGATCGTATTACAACACTAATATTAAGTTTCACTGCTTCTTATACATATTAGTTTAGAAATGTTTTCTATTCAAATCAAATGTTTTTCATACATAACAATGCAATTTTTCTGGCACAAAATTACATTTTATTACGTGAAAATGTTCTCTATAGCGGGTGAATTACGGAAAAAGCAAACTCGAAATTTGAAGAATCTGACAGCGGATTCGAATTCCTCGACCCCGATTACTTTTGGTCAAACTTTATACCAAAATATTTTTTTCCTAAAAAAGGCTTTGCCTCTCCTAAAAAAAAGGAAAACTCAAAATCTGAAAAATCTAGCAACGGATTCGGATTCCCCCGACCCCCATTACCTTTGGTCAAACTTTACACGAAAAATACTCTCATGTAATTAAAATACGACAAAGCCAAAAAGAGAAATAGAGAAAGGAGAGAGAGATCCAGAAACGCAAGAGAACAAGAAAAGAGAAATAATATCCCTATATATACTCGCTACTTTTGTCACGTCACTCATTTCATTAAGTTTTCGCTTTCAGATTAGGAAGAGAAAAGTAGTGGTTTACAAGCACAGTATATATATACTTTTTTTTCTTTTTTTAAATATTTTCTTTTTTAGATATTTTTGTTTTTTAGCAAGCATATAACTATCACTACGTAGCTGTAGCATTTGAGCCATTGGTTTCTTTATAAGCACATAAAACCTGTCGTATACTATCGTATACGACTAAAATATGCTCGTTTACGGTACCGTAAACGCAACGTATACGGACTCCGTATTCGTCGACCTGGGTAGTAGTTATGCTATTACAAATTTATAAATATACGTCTTCATTATCGTTAAATGAAAATAATCTAAAACGTGCTTGATTTCTTATATGCTTATACTTTCAAGAAGTGTTGTCTATCATGATAAATGGAACAATTTCTATTGAACATGATCAATTAAAAGAATTACGTGTATTATTTACAATAGGTATAAGGTAAAAAACAAAAACAAATGAATAATTTTATGTTTGAAAAATTGTTTTTTAAAGATTCACTTCAAATGAACATCCTCGGTCAATGAAATTATTCTATAATTTATTTAATATGAATCCATTTCGCCAAGCATTTATTGCATATATGTCAAACTTGAAACTTTAATTCAATTGAAAATTGAAAATTTCAATTTTCAACTGAATTCAAGTTTCAAGTTTGACACTACTGATTTATTGATGAATTAATACTTACTTATTCGAATGATCTTTTTGAATCATATAATTGTTTTTTGTTTTGATCTTCATTATCTAGCATCATGTCCGTAAATTATTGTCTATTCGTCATCTTTTTATACAAACTTGTTAATAACTTAAGTCGGATATATCAACCAATAATACAATGTTTATTTCATATGTAAAAGCTTTTATATGAAGAGTAGTTGTTTTTCTTTGTTTAAAGTTTTTGATTTAACCAAGGAATAAACCTGTTTTTTTTCGCATATTGTTTCATATAAAAGAATTTATGATATTCTAATAAAAAATTAAACATAATTCTAGATGTTAAGTAAATAAAGACTAAAACAGATTCATCACTGCACTTATGTGGATTTCTATCTCTCATATCTTATGAATTTCAAATCATGATTATACTAGACATGGGCGATTCCGATTCCGATCCCTAAAACAAATTAACTTGGCGATTCCGATACGATTCCAAAAAACCTGCAGCTGATTCCGATACGATTCTAAAACAGATTTAAGCCGATTCCAATACGATTCCGATTCTAAAAAAAAATGATTTTGCCCATGTCTAGATTATACTTCGACTTATAGATGGTAAAAGATTACAATAGCATTCATCAAATTTAAAGTGTTGTGTCATGATAATGCAGATTGGATTCTTTTGAAATTTCTAGCAAGGACGAGAATTTGATGTTCAATCTTCACTAACTGTATAATGTTCGAATTCCTACCAGAGACCGAAACCGATGACAAAAGTGCCATTCGATTCGATTCGGCTAAAAACACGAAAAAAACTCAATTCGATTCGATTCGATTCGACTCAAATTGGGTTTACAAAACATGGTATTCACTATTACATAGTATTGTTGTTTTCAGACTGTCATCGTCTTAGAATGAGAATAGTCTGCCGATCTTCTATAGAAATATGTTGAATAAATATAATTTATGAAGATATACATAAGAATTATTCATTTTTTTCAAGAAAGAACACATAAAATATAAATTAATGATCACATCTAAGTAGACTAATTAAATAAGTTTATTTTCTATAGAACGAAGAAAAATAATATCATTTACTGTATATGGATCTATATTTACAGTTGACCGTAGCCATACTTAATAAATAAAGAGGTTGATATTAAGACCCCAATCGCACTGGAACTGTGAATAAAGTTAGAGTCGTATTAAGTAATCTAATTGATACATCAAGAGTTAAAATCGCCTCTAAAATATTACTTAACTCTTAATGCACGAATCACATGGCTCAATTCAATTACAATGTTAATTATACTTCTCAGTGTGATTGGGGCCTAAATTGACTAACGAAAAACAAAGAAGGAATGAAAGAAAGAACGTCCGTTGTAAATGGGCATTTCTTACACCAATTAAAGTGCACTTAACCATGATAGCGTTATCTAAGAGAACAATAAATGAAATAAATGACCAAATAAATGAACACGATTGACAGAAATCAAGAGAAACAGCGGACGTCCTTTTTCATTGGTCATCTCTTATACTAGTTAACTGTTCTCGACCATATCACTGTGGAACAAAGAAAATGATTTTGAATAACCGAATGAAACTGAAAAAAAATGAATCGATTCGATTCGACCTCAAAATAAATTGATTCGCTTCGCTTCGATCTCTTTTCTAGAAGTATCATTCGATTCGATTCGGCTTTTTTGTCAATTTTTTTTATACATTCGATTCGATTCGGCAGTTTTGGATTTCTATTCGGAGTCGATTCGATTCGATTTCGGTCTCTGATTCCTACTCAAGATTGTGGTGAGTTCGAAATTTATATACTAGGAAATTATTTAATAAGAGTTTGTCTTAGAATATACATGTTCCAAACAAAAGCAATAAGTGGACTTTCAAGCAATATCTCAACTGTTCTAATCCAGAAGAATGCGTTTTTATGTTCAATCATTAGCTAATCATAGTGTATTAATTGGTAGCTTTTTACGTCCAGCAAAACCAATTTTCTCAAATGGTGTTTCAGATATATTTCATTTTCTATTTTTACTTAACCATTAAGATGAATTTCGCGATTTTATTATATTTAGTTAATCATCTAATCTTAATTTCTCAAATAGATTTAACATTAAACAATGAAAATAAACGGTTTCCTGTTCTAAGTGAAAATGAATACCGAACATTGAGTAAAGGCCTTGATAGTTTCATACCCGATGTCCAATTAATAATGGATGAATCAGTTGAAGTTCGTCATTTTTAACTCATAAAAAGAAATTCTTAATCGAAGAAAAATGTTTTCGGTTAATAATTATTTCGTTGCCTCAGAAAATACAGATTTAAGTACATGACCTGTTGATGTACGTCGTTTTATGCGTTTGCATACGAATAATCGATTTTGTCAAGATCACCTTCGAGAAATTCCAGATAAAGCTTCTTTTTTATTATTTTAATATGGCAATTTCTTTTAGGAAAACACTATTTATTAAAATATTCAACATGGTATCGAATTATATTGAACAGAACACAAACTACGTGTTTCAGCATTGCACCCAAAAATACAAGCAGTTGGTACTACTTATGGTGGTGAAGTACTTGGTTATGAATGTCCATTATTTCTCAAAGCAGATGAAACAGGAAAAAGTATTTTTTATTATTTTCTTCAAAATATTTCGAAGATTTAATTAAACAAGGAATATTTGGTAAAGCAAGGTGATTTAACACAGTTAAAAAGAAAATAATGCATGTCGAAAAGCTGTAGCTATTTTTGTTTAAGACCCACACCCTCAAGCTTTATGGTTTGAACTACTTTTTCCTTATATTAAATTAAGTACACAAGTTAATATCGTTTATAAAATCACAAGATGGAAATATATTTGAATGCTTAAATTTAGAGAAATATTTTTATTCAACTATTTTCAAATTTTGCGATTCTAACGGTCGAATCGTCAAAGTTAAACTGTACCTATATTTATCATCTTTTAATTATTCATATGTACAACTGATGAATTACTCTTTTTTTTTATTCTTTCAGAAATCGTGCTATGAATAAAAAGTTTTTGTATGTCGATGAATTATAGATACGAGTCGAATAGACACAGCTGTAGCAGATATTAATGACCCTACACTATCCGAAGAAGTAGATTTCTTCTTTTCAATATCGCTTGATGAATAGCAAAAATAATCAGGCAAGTTGATATAATCAACATATCTATTATGCATGTTTTTGTTTCGTATAAGAAGATACATCGGCAAGCAGCGTCAGTTTTCATTACATTTCGCCGTCAATATTGCTCATAGACAGCTTATTATAGAGTATATAATAATATACATTCTTTCCATATAATCGATTGAACTACCTGACTGTTGCCATCTTTTATACAAATACAGGCGCATACACATTTCAAAGATTTATCAAATGAGGTTTTCTTCGAAATATTTGATTATTTACATGCACTTGCTGTTTTTACTGCCTTTGCTTTGTTGAATAAATGAATTTTTTCTATTTTACAATCCATTCGATTTCACGTTATCATTTTAAACACACATTATGATCGAGACATTGATATTCTTTCTTCTCACCTGACGTTTCATGCTCATCAAATCATATCACTAAAATGTTATGATACAATTCGTGATCGTTCATCTATTATTAGTTTACTATTTCGACGATATCATTTTATTAATCTTCAATCCTGTAAATTTATCTCGGTTAAGACTTCAACTGAACTTGATAATGTTATTAAGCAAGTTGAAAGTTTGAATAGACTTGTTTCATATGTTATCATACAACCATTTACTGTAAATATCAACGAGAAAAACAAATCGGGTATAACTCGAACTGTATTCATGAAAAAATTATCTCTTCGTTCAGTTATGCTTACTTCAACGTATCAACCTATACTTCGAATCTTATATCACTTGATTTGTTAATATATGTCTCACCGAATACAGTATCAGTATGTTCAATTTTGCCAATTCTTCGTGTTTGTCGTAGAATACGATATCTGCATGCCATAATAAAACATGAAATTCCATCTGAAAATAATAATCTAAAGTAAGTTGCACTGAACATGTTCTACGAATATTCTATATAAAACAAGATTTTAAATATAATCTTTCCTTTTTTTCTTCTAGTGTTTCAATTCGAGAACTATTTATTAATGAGAATGATCTTCCTATATCACCAAAATTGACATCCTTCGATATATCAATTTTTACCACGTGTGACACTCGTTCAATCGCTTATATCTTACGTTGCATGCCTAATCTCTTGCATTTCAAGTTTCTTCATGAATCACGAGAAGTAGCCTGGCCATCTGCTTATGATTTGGTCAATGGTTATACATGGCGACATCTGTTTGAAATGAATGTTCCATTTTTATTTGAATTTTATTTTTCATATCTCAATTTTGAAAGAATATCCAAAATTAGATTTAGACATGGTCGTAAATTCATTTCAATATTTCGCTCAAAAATATCCCGAATGCCAAAGATTCACGTAAGTAAAATTACTTTAAACGGGAGAGAAAGAAGACAGAAAAGTCGTCGTCAGATAGGAAGGCAATCAGGAGAAGAATTTGCTTCTATATTCTGTATTTATCTTACGATAGACATTGTACAAGAATAAGGAATCACCCAGAAGATGAAAACACCTTCAGGTTGAGGCTGTATTGGAGAAGTAATGGTACGAATCCTAGTTCAATAGGAGTGTGCATTCATGAGATACTTATCAAAAAGAGGATAAGAAAAATATTTAAAATCAACTTTAGTAAGATGAGGAAAGGAATATTCATAAAATATCAAAAGCAACGCAAATAAAACCAATTATTTGACAATGACGACTCAAACGTTGAATCTATGAGAATCTGCTTATCCGGAAACTAAACCTTTTGAACATAAAGGTTTTTTCTCTTATAGTGGAGCATGTTATGTTACGCACGATTGGTTATCATAAATACAAAAAAAATCTACAAATAAATATTCCACTTAATAATTATGAATTATTTGAGAGAAGATCGACAAAAACAAGAACAAATGATCATTATTTTTATTATTCAGAGATAAAATTTTTAAAATAGAAGACGACAAATATAACACCAAGAACTGCTTGTTCTTTTCCTTTATTTCAACATATCAATTCTCTTGTCATAGATATGCGAACAATATGTTCATCATCGTGGAGCAATTCATTGAGGTTTGGTAAGAACAACACATTTGATTTGATTATTCTTCGCATCGTTCTTATCCATTATCTTTATTTTTTTAGTAAACTGTGTTCAACCAAATGGCAATGATGATGCACAGCAATATGTTGCTTATCTTTCAAATGTTGTTCATTTTCCTTGAGGGTTTGGGTGCGTGTGATCATAATACTCATATTCCACACCCACACCCACACCCAATCGATTTTTTTACGTCAATCGACTCGCCAGATCATTCTGCACAAAACTATACTTGAGGGTGTGGGTGTGGGTATTGATCTTCCCACACCCACACCAATTCTGTCTAGCTATAGTTGCCCAATATAAAGACTCCTTCTGAACTCATATTCACGTATGATACTGTTGTGAATGGTGTCTAGAGAGGGGCTTACCACATGAAGTTTTTGCATAAGTTTCGCCGCTAGCGATGTATCCAGCTAACACCGCGGTTTATGACGGTGCTAGTTCAATTCGTCGTAGAACAATTCGTCGCGTTCAGTTCGTCGCGATCAATTCGTCGCATAAAAATTTGTCGCGTTCTGTTCGTCGCAAGCAATTAGTCCCAATGCACGTATCACACATATTCTTACATATTTTAATTGGCTGTGTTTATTTGTACTAATAGTTGAATTCAGATTTGAATAAAACAGATAAAATTAAAAAAAGACTAAATTGTGAAAGCTCTGCGGGGTTAACTAGGCATGCACTCCAAGTTAAAATGTGTCGCATGTGTCGTAATTAGCGACACATCGCACGACACATTCGAGCACGACACCAGGTGCTCGTTGCGACACATTCTCTCCAGCAAGAGCACGACACATTTTCCCACGACACATCCAACACATTTCGAAATCATGGTTCGAGCCTAGGCGATAGCATTTTCGTAACTTTTTTACTCATTATGCCAATTAATACTCATTATTATTTATGTATGAAGCACAACTGGAAGCCACCCAGATCCTGAAATACAGTCTGTGACGGCTGGTCCGAACTACTCTTAGATAGACCTTCCCTGTGATGAAATTTATCTCGAAATATTTACAAGAAATATAAAATAGAGAAATATTTTCTGTAAAAATGCGCATTGCATTTTATGATTTTTAGCTGATAAATCAGATCACTTATAAATCGTTATATGCGCGGAACAGAATGGTGAATGAATAGTCGTCATATATATCGAATATATATACAGAACGGATAAAAATACGATACATTAAACTGCGACGCATTCTCTTGCTGGACCCCACGGCACTAAAATTCACGACACAAAAACTCGGCACATTTTAACTTTTGGTGCATGCACCAAACCCAAACTCAAACCCAAACCGTTTGGGAGTTTGGGTTTGGGTTTGGTCTAAGGAGTTTGAGTTTGGGTTTGGGTTTAGTACAAAACTAATCGAGTGATTCAAATCTTTGTCTATGTCTAGTGATTCTCTAATTTTCTTCGAGGAACGCAATGTTTAGAATATCAGTGATTCCTATCCCATCTTCAGCTGATTCATATTCGACCAGAATAGAAACTGTAATATATGAGAATTGATCAAGAAGGGCGTCAAAACTCCAGTACTTTGCTATACTGCATAGGATTGAGCTAGATTATAGTATTCAGTTTGAGTAAAATTAAAGTCGCACTGGCTAGAATCGATTCGACACTCTAGCATACATGATCTGCGATAAGAAAATAAAGTTACTGTCGTCGATAACGGAAAACTTGTGAAACTGTGATACAATGGAAGAAGAAGTGACTTCAATAATAATCATGGCTTATGTTCAATACAGTTTTAATAAAGACTGTTGAAGTTACGTAACGCATAACTAAAAGTATGGATGCTAACCGATACTATCATAGACGACGAAGTAAAATAAAATAAATTTCTTTTCTACCTCTTGCTACAACAACTAAGAACCCTATAACATTTTTCAGCTGACAGCGTTGGTGATAGCTTCAGCGCTTGGCTAACATTTTGGCTTTAGTTTTTCCAGCCGTGATTTTCCATTCTTAGCATTGATAACAGTCTGCACCGGTCAATATATAACTGAAAATGACCGACAACTGAACATCTGTCATTACTCACTTTTTTCTCTGGTCACTGTTCAGGTAGATAATTGAAGCGCATACACAACTTTTAGAAATATCCATACTTCACATCGGAAATATTTCCAATATGATCGGTGTGCTCAATAATAGGATACCTGAACTATTGTCTCTTATATCGCTTCAGTCAAATATCAGAAAATGTTGTTTTTTTGCTGGTTACCGTACAGATATAATGCTGACAATCGGTTATCGTTTTTGCTCTTTGTGACACTAGAATTGATGGTTATTAGATGTTTTCTTATGATCATTTTGTTCAAGTGCTTCACATCAAACTTATTAGCGTATATCAAAAGATATTAGAGAATTAAAGCAACTTTAAGTATTTTCAATAATGTTTTATTGTCAAACAGTTAACGAAAAAATACACCTAGCTTCTCAAGAGCTATATTTTTGTATAGGATGTTTACTCAAGTTCAGATTACATAAAGCAGGAACAACCTGTACGATCTTGGTAATCTTAAGAAGATCATCAACAACTCGCTTATACACACTTCACAAAATCGCATAAACTTTGATATGTTGATAAATATTTTCTATCGCTGCTTGTACACTATTAATATTACGGTTGAGGTCTTGTCTTCAGTTGCTAATTCATCTCTGTGTTGTTTCCTTTTTGAAGTGATGAAAGAAATGCTTGATAACCCTTAGTTCACATGCTATATAACACGTAAATTATAACAGGTTGCTAACATAATATGTGTACTGTAATCAGTAGAAAAATCACATTTTTCTTATTTTTAACTCAAGCTATATAAGAAACTATAGTTGGGGTATACCATTGATCACACTTTCAAAGTTTATTGGGTCTTCTCATTGTTATACTCTGCTGAATGCGGTTTTTTCAATGTACTCATATGTACACATCCGTATGTTTCCTCTGGCTTTAGCGGTAGAACCTAAATTCACTGTTTTCTTTTATAATCGTTCTTCGTTCTATCTCAATTTCTACTCTTGTTTCTCTATGTTATACACCATAGTCAAGATATTATTACAAAAACCTAGTCATTCACAAAGAATAAGTTTTAAGTTAAACAGAATAACATACGAAGCTTACACTAATACTCAAGTGGAATTTTTGATTAGCGATGCTTGCCTTCGCAGCACTGTATTGATTTCATAATGCTTCTATCTCTTCATTATAGTGCTTTGTGAAACATAACTATTGGCGCGCATTTTAGCATGATTTTAAGACATTAATCTTATACTTCGCAGTCAGTTTGCTACTTAGATCGTAACAGACACGTCGATGCTCTTTTAACATCTTAGCAAATATTTAAGATGCGTGAAATGAACTGAAGAATTGATGGTTATGCTTCGTTTTCACTCTACTATAATCTATCCTTCGGATTATCAGAGTTCAAAAATCACAAACGAGAATATTTCCTACACAAAGATCCCTGCTAATCAACTCGTGGTGATGTCTCATTTACTTAGAGTCTTGCATTAACGAGTAACTGGAGTATATTGATTCTAGGTAATTTTATACGAATCTATTTGATAGTAAGTTCGAGATACTTGATCAAAATACAGTGAGTCCATAATTTTGAATTTCAACTAGTTGATTGACCTTGAGAAATGAGAAAAGCTTACGCGAAATGAAGCGAATATTTGTGTCCTCACCACAAGTATTTACAGTCATTAGGAAACAGCCACACCTCATTTTCTACATCAAAAGACTAGTTCTGTCAAATCTTTAAGGTGGTTTGAAGAAAGAGTGAAGTATGAAGTTTTTGCTATTCTTTTTTAGCTCCAGAAATAGTTCAAGTAGCTTAATGATATTCATTATATTAATCATGCATGGAATTGCACTTTTCAAAGCTTCTTGCTCATTAACTGTAAATATTAACGTTCTTTCTTTTGACATCTGCCAATGAACCTTAATCGTCATAGAGCTGCACACCTTCTATGAGTTATGTAGGATAGTGTAATATTCGTCAGACGCAGCAACGCTCAATTAACTGCGGGTTTACCTTGTGTCTCTCGCTAGATTTCATTTAGCATCTATCTCATGTCTGAGAAAGACATTGCGTGAATAATGTAGAGTCAAAATAAATCTCTAATAAAGTACAATGATCAACATCGATTCCGATTTGTTTCTATAATGGAACGTGGTATCAAAACAGATACAAAAGAAATCACTTTCACGTACTGTGATAGATATTTTATCGAAATGCTCTCATAAATATTCCTTCAGAGAACTAGTACTGATACTCTCATAAGCAGATGCGTAACACAAAGGTTAAATAAGTGTTGTAACCTAGAAGAAAAATAAAGTAGAAATTCTAAAACCTCAGATTTACTGGGAAATGTCTTAGTGCGAACTGACTATCATCGTAATCAGCTCAAGAGGCTACTCTATCTGCAGTTGGTGCCATTAGATCACATAGGTATGATTTTAAGAACAGAAAAAACTCTTTTTCAGAATCAAACACTATGTATAAAGTCTGATTCACTATTTCAGTTTGGGGAAATATGAACGTACACGAGAATTGATGAAAACCATAGAACTACAATGTGATAAACAATTAAGTATTTTGTACTGCATAACTTCGACAGTCTCTATTGAAGTCGTATAAAATATAAATTATGGCTACACTTGAAGTCAGTGCTTCTTCGACTATATCACAAATTCGCAAGTTTTCCGTTCTCGACTGCAATAACTTACTTTTCTTATCGTAGACCAGATGCTAGCGTTCAATCCATTCTATTCAAACTGAATACTATAATTTAGTTCAACCCCATGCTATATAGCAAATTACAAGAGTTCGACGACCTTCTTAATCAATTTTCGTATATTACAGATTCCATTTTGATCTAATATAAATCAGTTGAACATATAATAGGAGTCACCAATATCAAGGGGGAAAACCGGATCCTGAGATTCCGGTATCAGTTGGACTACCATTGTATGTTCAGGATCCTCACTGCTTCCCGGATCCGAAGATTCCTCCAGGATACTTGTATCTGGGATACGATGAGGAACCAGAAGATACGAAAAATACAATGGGGATAAGATAAAGATATGGCCGATATGATGAAAATACGGAGAATGTGAAGAAGATTACGAGGCTACTGGACACCACTCCAGTTGAAATTTCGGCATTTCAGTTTATAACATTGGACTCGGTTGACTATCTTGCACACATCGAATGAGTGTTAGAAAGAAAAACGAACAGTCAAACATTAAGCAGTCTATATCTTTATTATTCTGCGCTTAAATTCCTCAAATCACATAAGGCTATGTAGTCAACCTGAATATATATGAAATAAAAGCTATTCAAACTCATTGATATCGATGAATTATCCTACGCAATACTTGTCGGCACTAACCTTATGCTATCTATCATATATAATGTGTAATTTATTAGCTGTATAGAATTTTATCTTATATATGCCATGGGTATCTCATGGGCTCTTACTGTATGCTATGTATTTCCATCGTATCAGGGATACAGGAAATTCACTTTTCCTCCCTTGATTGATATTCTGAATATTGCATACCTCGAAGAAAATAAGAGCACCAGTAGACATAAGCTAAGAGTTGAATCTCTCGATTAGTTTTAGTACAGAATCCAAACCCAAACCAATACTTCCTAGACCAAACCCAAACTCTATTAANAATTGGATTTGTCACTCTTAAAGCGTATGCCTACTTAATCTAGTCAACAGCATGATTGATTTAATGTTCTTAATTTTGCGACTAGTACGTATAAAAGAGAATATTTACTATCAAAGAAGTCACTCATCTCATCGTATACTACAAGCAACTCTCAATATACAATGTCTCAAATTCAGTAACTTGCTTCTGAAAAAGGAAAATCAATGATTCTTCATGAATGTTACATTTATACTCTAGAGCGTTCAGCAACAACGAAATCGATCTTTCGCTGTAGAAACCGTGACTGCAAAGGTAAATTGATTTTACTCATTGATGAATTGATTAAAACGAAAACAAATTCTCAATTTAGCACGTTGTCGTACTAATTTATCAATGGATACATTTCTCTCTCTACCAACAGCTCACTGTCATGCTCCTAATCCTGAACTTATCCCTGCAATTCAATTAAAGAATCACATCAAAGCTCGCGCGGCAACGACAGATGAACAAACTAGCTTAATTCTCCACAAAGCGTTACGAACATATCCTCTAAATGCAGCTGGCCAACTTCCGAAAACTGATGCACTGGCGCTCACTATTCGACGACAACGTACTGCTCCAACCTTAGATCCTGATGGTCGTTTACCAGAAAAACTAAGAAAAACAGATCGTGGTGAAGATTTTATTCTATTTGAGAGCAAAAACTTAATTATTTTTTACGACAAAAAGCAATTTATCTATTTTGAAACAGTACAAGCATTGGCTCGCTGATGGAACGTTTAAAGTAAGCTATCAATTAACTATTCTCTCTTCTCTCTTTAATTGTCTCTTTCTCTGCTAGGTGTGCCCTGATGACTTCTATCAGTTGTTCACATTACATGCTATGATGACAAACACAGTTATTCCTCTCGTTTACGGAATCTTAATTGGTAAAAGCGCAAACGATTATAATTTATTCTTCGAAAAAGTCCTCGAGCAAGATAGTTTTCAACCAGGCTCAATAATGACCGACTTCGAAACTGGCACAATCAAGTCAATTAAAGAAATGTTACCAAATGTTCTGCACAAAGGTACTGCTCTACTCACAACAACTAATCTTAATTAAAATTTCATTACAGGATGTCTCTTTCATTTTGCACAAGCGGTATGGCGGCAAGTTCAAAGCAAGGGATTGGCGACGAAATACAAAGAGGATGAGTGTTTTCGTTTAAATGTTAAAAAATTGATTGCTCTTGCCTTTGTTCCAGTAGGTGATGTTACAACGGCGTGTGACTCGGTGACTGAACAATTCGACGATGATGCAGACGATTTACTGGATTATTTCGAAAAAACTTGGATTGGTGAACGCAAACGAAGAGGTACCTAATTTTATTACTGTAAAATTTTATCTCTTTTTGGTATTCCCTAGGTGCCAGTCGGAAAAACACTCAATTCGCACAGCAGCTATGGAATGTTTATGATCGTGTCGTCGCTGGTTTACCTAGATCGAATAATTCTGTAGAAGGTTGGCACAATGCGTTCGCTAGTCGGGTATCAATCAATCATCCAAATATAATCAAGTTAACAGAGAAGATTCGTCGAGAACAATCAAAATTTGAAATCGATATTACCGAAATAGCTCAAGGTTACCAAATTAGAACTCAAAAAGCGTGTTATAGAAAACTTGATGACAGAATTGAACGTCTAGTCAGCACCTACGACTCATCGCAACTGGATCAATACTTAACTAATATGGCTGGAAATATCTCTCACTAACTCTTTTTTTGTTCTATGTATAATTTAAATTTCTATAAATATAATTGGATAACATCTACTTACATTTTTCTCTAAAAGAGAAAATTAATTAAGAGCAAGGCGAGAGAATTTTTCATGCGATGATATACATGTATATATATATATATATGACGGATACATTGCGACGAACAGAACGCAACAAATTGTTATGCGACGAATTGATCGCGACGAATTGTCTGCGACGAATTGATCGGTCACCTTTATGACATCAATTGTATACATTGGTTCCGTACACCGTGATCAATGACACTTACAACGCGGTTTATCGAATAACTGGTTGTCTTAGGTTTCGCAGACCGCGGTTGATGACGCAAACATCACTGCTTTCTGTGACCGCTGCTACAGAAAACCGCTAGAAGACGCGGTTTCCCAAAATCAGCCGCGGTATTTAATAGGAATACCACGGTGTGGTAGGAAAACCGTGGTATGAAGCGGTTTTGCTTTAATTACTTTTACGTGGGCAATTGATCAATACAAGATCATACATGTCAAACTTGAAACTTAAATTCAATTGAAAATTTCAATTTTCAATTTTCAACTTTTAAACCAATAGCATTCTGAAGAATCTTGACTCATACATATATCGCTATGAGTTGAAANTTGAAATTTTCTATTTTCAACTGAATTCAAGTTTCAAATTTGACACTACTGTACAAAATGTGGGTGTTGGGTTAGGAGTATAAATATAAACCCAAGATCTACACACGCACTTACACCGGCATGAGAGGGTAGTCACAGGTGAGCATTGGATTCTATCATTGTTCAATAGTAGATATCAGATAAGAATAGGTCAGTTTCTGTAGAAATCGATGTAGTAAATTCCATTCGGATTGTCGAAATGATCCTCATGTCTAACTATATGGTAAGTTTATTGTAAAAGCTTCAGCTCTTAACTACAAATCATTGACAAGGAAAATATATTTAGAGAAAACTAATGCATGTAACACTCATTGAGAATCGATTCACTTGGTCCTACACTGACGTACTAGATACTTATAAAGAATTGCATGAAAAAAAGTAGTCGTTAAGTAAAAGGATGGCAAAATAAAAGACAATAATAACGATAAGAAAAGCTTGCTGTTAGTTGTTTCCCAAACAAATATTCAGAATTCCTATGAAAAACTCTGTCAACTTTCTCTAATACTGTACAATGAATATCAGATAATAGACGGTGAATAATTTTATCCGTGATTTCATAATTATCATGCGTCTCTAAAATATCTATTCCGTACTACAATAAAAGTAAATGTATTTTCAATGATGGATTCAGTATGAAACGTTTACATCAGTACGAATTTCATTGGTAATATTCATACATTCATCTACAATTAGTTTAGTCATTTACTAGATCATTTATTGAATGAATCTATCAAAGCGCCAAATCATTTCATTTAACGATATGAATCTCAAATCTCGAAAAGTTGATATAGAGTAATGTATAATATGCGGTACAAGAATGCTTTTATTAGTTGATTCTGAAGTTCAATACACAGATGCAGTTTGGATAGAGCACAATACATTTCATTATAGCCTTCTTATAAACTCACATAAACTCATTTTTGCTCCAATGTTCACTATGAGTTGTGTCTGTGCCTGGATTTATTCGATATTTTCCCATTAGAACAATAAAATCATGTTCAGTCAATCTTCACTGAATGGATTTTTTCTTCATCGAAGCGATAAGACTACGGGCAGTCCTTAAAATTACTCCAAGTTCTAAGAACTGGATTTTTTGTTTCCTGATTGTCGTTTGTTCACGAAACAAAATCAAACAAAAAAATCACTCAAAACCGCATTTTATGGAACCGCATTTTATGGAACCGCATTTTATGGAACCGCATTTTATGGAACCGCATTAAAGGTCTGACTAGGGCGTGGATTTGGGTGTGGGTAGAGAAAAGAGTTACTGACACCCACACCCACACTCAAAATATAAACAACATCGGAATCTAAAATACATTTCGTTTTTTGTTTAATTTAGTATTATTTTATTTTTATTTCTTTTTAAATGCTTTTAGCTAAAGACAATAATCTTCAGATTTTAGAGTTCTATATATTATTTCAGAAAAGAAAGGAGAATGATGAATAACTTTTCGAATCATGATCAAAGACAAATAATGATAACCTCCTTGCAAAAGAAATTTTAGAACACTTAAAAAGGCATGAAAAAGTTTGAAAGAGACTACTACCGCAGCCCCTTTTAACATTTGTTTTGCTTTTCAGTGCTATTGTTTGATTTGGTAGGAATTTTCGAAGACATTATCTACGATATTAGCATCCAAGATGATTCTTCTGACGTGCCTCTATCATTCCAGGTAAGCTTTCCAAAACCCTAGTTAAGACCTCTGGCATCCTACTTCACTTTCCAGCATACTCGGTAACGATTCTGGTATCCGATGAAAGGTTTCCAGCATCCTAGGCGAGACTTTTGACATTCCACATTGGATTTGCAGCATACAAAGTAGGATCTCTGCCATCTCAGGTAAGGTTTCTAGCACCCTAGGTAAGCCTTCTTGCAACCCAATTTGGATATCCAGGATCTCAGTTATGACTCATCGCATCCAAGTTCAGACTTTCAAATTGCCATCCGCAGGTTTTATCTTCTGAGAAATTAGTGCTAGTAAGTAATGCAGAGTTCTCAAAGTCTCGGCTGATGCTTCTATTGTTGTTCATAATGCGATGAATCATCTATTCATAGTTGATGTGGTTGGTATTAGTTTCCACCCATTCTCCCCCAGCTATCTAAAATGTAAGGAGGATAGAATTTAAAGCTTTCTACTAGCTACTGTGTATTCGCGCAACTATATGTTTAATTGAAGTGTAACAAAATAGTTATGTTAATTACTGTAATTACTGATTCGTGATAGTACTATGTATGTTGTCTTATAATTATTTAATATTTTAGAAAGTATTAAATTTTAATATAAGTTTCTCTGTAACAAACGTACATAAGGTTCGTTACTGAAGAAAGATATCATCAATGTAGTCACTTTCATACAACAGCATGGATTGATTTACAGACGCAGAAAAAGCTTTGTAATGCATTAAATGATACTAGAGCTCTATACAACTGATTCAATGATACATTTCATTCTAGCTATTATAGATTGCTATGATGGTCACTTCTTAGAACAAGATCACTTTGTACATATATATATATATAATTATTAATCATCTGAAATATTGATATGATATTTACCTCCTCCATCCCCCATTGATTCTCAAAAACCTGCACCCCCCCCCNCCCCCCCCCCCCCCTCTTTGTCTTCGTCTCGCTCAATGGAGCTATTCTCTCCGTAGGAAAGGATAGATTTTTGACGTTTTTCAATTTTACGTTTTATTGTGTTTCTTTTTTTTTGGATATTTATCTTGCTTAAATAAATGAATCAATGAATAAATGAATAAATAAATGAATAAATGAATGAATAAAGAGTAAGCAGCGGATTATTATATTTGTTCTTTTCAATAAAAATAAAATTGAATGTTAGTGAGTGAGTGTGTGAGTGAGTGAATGGGTGTGATTGCTTAAGGAAAGTTGGACTGATACGTCGAGTCCTCCTCCAATACATACACACACCCTTAATCTAGTAGTGAAATGTTAATGAATATACAGAGTTTAGTTCATGAATGAGTTTCAACAATGTAAGAAAACACTGACAGTGTTCAAACCGTAGTTTCCGACGATAATATCGGGCTTATTGTCATTATTCACATCAGCTACTGCT